>JAZDUH010000428.1:200000-265000 GCA_036419115.1 Scarus forsteni
AGTGGTAGTGGAACAACCTGACCTCTGGGGGAAAGGCCAGGAAACTGATGATGATGAACTAGACAAGGGTTTGGAACAAAAACAGAGATCAGATTGGGGGGGGGGGGTAGAGTAAAGCAACATTTGATAGAAATTACCTTCCTGCTTTGCTTGTGTGTAAGTGTAAAAACTGTTATTTAGCCTCACCAGGAGAAAGCAGGGGCAGATGGCCACCCAGCACATCCTCCAGAAACAACCCGGTGAGAAACCAATCATGACCTGGACATCATTACAGAAACGGCTGGTACCTAAAGAACACAAATAGTTACTCATATTAAAACCACATTCAATTCATTTTTGCTTTTTCCCTTATTTATGGTTTATGTCAGACCAAATAAAATTACAGGCTTTTCACATCAGATCCTGTAGGTTTTGGAAGTCAAGAATTGATACTGTATTACATATTATTATCTAACTAATTCTATGGTCAAATGTTAACATGGACTTATTTCCAACATACCATAGAACCAGGACACAGCGATGACTTCTAATAAAACCACAGTGATGACTGCAGGGCCTGTGGCATATTCTTCAAATAGCTTAACAACGAATGCTCCTCCCTGACACAGCAGATGAGTCAGGGGATACAGAAAAGACATTTCTGTTAGGCTTTAAACAAAATTCATGGAAGATGTTTATCTACACATTCAAGACAAAAAGCTGTAAAATGTCATTTGATGGTTGAACTAAGCAGAAACACATGTTAGTCAGTATAATAATGTGGGCAAGACATTAACAGTTACCAACACTGAGAATAATCTCTGATCTAATTTTTGATCATTTTGAACTGTTTTATATCTATTTAACTAAACTTTTGAAATATAAAACATACCTTTAAACAATGTGAACTTACTATGAAGTAATGAAGTATAACAAAGTCATCATGGATCAAAGCAGATAATCATAATACAGTTTTTTCAGTATGGACAAGGTGTATATTCTTTTATCACTTACATATGTCAATGTGGAGAGGGCTCCAAGATAGCAGACACACACTAAGCCAAAGACAAACCATTCTCGTCTCTTTACTAGGATATGCGGGAACTCATCAAGCATAGCCGTTATCACCCCCTCCAACCCCGCAAACTGAATAAGGAAGCACATCAGGGAAGTCAGTGAGAAAGAAAAAAGGATAAATTTAACTTCTTAAGGAGAGAAAATTCAAAAGAAAAGAGGCAAAAATATAAACAAAAAATGTTGTAAGTACCATAACAGGATCTACTAAGAAAACATGATGTAACAAATGTAATAGCACACTTAGTATGATAATGAATAACAAGATGTAAAGGCCTTTTTAATAACAACATCATATACAAATAAATAGAAAATGCTAAGCAGATCCCATCAGTGCACAACAACATTGTTTTCAGTATTTTTCTCAGTGCTAAAATGAAGTAACCCCAGTGCTGATTCTACACTGATTTTCAGCACTTGATAAGAGCCTTATGAGTCCTTCCAGCTGGCCTCCATGTGGCAGATAAACAGAGGTTTAGAGAGACAAGATCACCACACAATAGTAATAAGAAAGCCTCATCATATTGTTGTTGACTGTTTCCAAAATAAAACAGAGAGGAAAAATGATATCCTTCTTATTTCCTTGCACATGCCCTGCAACAAAGGCATTTGGAAGGCAAAAAAAAAACTGCTTTCCTGTTTGAGATAAAACGCACGAGTTTTGCACTTGGCATCACTTGAAGATCAAAAGTTATTGGGACGAAAAAACATTCAGCTAACAGAACATGCTCTTGAATGTGTTATTCTTTTTTAACACAGAAAATCAGAGAACATACCGTGCTGTCCAGACCTAGCATTATGATCATGAGGAAGAAGATGATGGAAAAGAAAGTAGCAGCAGGCATGTTTGCAATTGCTTCTGCATATATGATAAACAGCAGACTCGGACCTAGGGAGAAAAAAAACAGTTGCTGTGTAAGGCAATCTTGGCATTGATTTTATTCTTGCACTTGTTTTTGTGCAGCCTTCAACAATATGAACCTAAAACTACAAGTAACAACTCATTAGACGTTTAACTATATCTCTTGTAAATTTGTCTTCTAAAACTATAAATTCCACTTTTTCCAAATATGTTAGAAAGGTGAAAAGACATGTTATTGTTTTGTGTAGTGATGTACCAGCATCTTTGGCAACAGCATCCACATCCTGCTGTCTCATCTCAGCCATGTAGCCCAGAACAGTAAAAATGACAAAGCCTGACAGGAAGCTAGTTAGACAGTTCACAGAGCTGGTGACCAAAGCATCTCTGAGATGGGCAGAAAAGAAAGGAACAGATATCAAAAATATTACAGAGCTAGCAAGAATATCTATAGCAAATTTATCTATGTTGGTCTTTGCAAACTGTCCAAACTTGCATGTAAAAAAAATCATACTTGTAACAGTTGTTGTGAAATGGGTTGTAACTGGCAAAAGCAAGAAGTACTCCAAACCCTGGACCAAGTGAGAAGAAGATCTGAGCTGCTGCGTCAATCCACACCTTTGAGTGTAACAGAACAATAATAATATTTTTATCTAATGTTTATTTGGAAAGGATATTGCACATTAATGAACATCACCATATAAAATTGTTTTAAAGAGCAAGCATTTAATTGCCATTATTATAAAATGTGAAATGTGACACATAAAAAACCATCACTGAACTGACAAGCACACAAACAATTTGTGATGCATGCATACATACATAAATGTATACATAAATGTATGTATGCACAACACGGAAACAATGAACAGAGGGAAATAAAGAAAACGCATTGATGCAAATTATGTATTTAGAGTGGAAAAGATTTTTATACACAAAAATGTTTAATGTAGAATCAAAGGATGCCATGTTTGATTACTGTAGCTGACTTACTGTTGTACTTAGTAGTTTCCTCCAATCAGGTTTGAGATAAAAAACAACACCTCTCCAGGCCCCTGGCAGAGTTGTTCCACGGATAAGCAACACCAGAAGAACCAGATATGGAAATGTAGCAGTTACCCAGACCACCTAAGTGGGACAAGGAATGCATTTACATTGTTTTATAACACCAGTATTCAGGAAATATTGATGCTGACAAGTTTCTGTAACTTATCTGTTCTACTGATTATGATGATAAATAACACTGAGGAAAATGACTTGTAAATAACATTTAAATATGTTTCTCTGACTCCCTGGCTCAGAAAGTTCATCCATCCATATAATCTAACTGACGACCCCATTAACCATGCAGGCGCCCTTTCAGTTACCTTTCCAGACGTCTTGACTCCTTTCCAGATGCTAAAGTAGACGATGGTGAAGATGAAGAGCAGGCAGAGGGCCAGCTGCCAGCTGACAGAGCCCAGTTGGTGCAGCCCTGGAGAGCGATGGACTTGTAAGACCTGGCGGCTAGAGAGAAAACACAAGGTTCATATGTTGGGTTTGATTGGTGAAGACAATGGGTTACACAAAAAATAGACTGCATTAGCAGGAGGAAAGGGGGAAATTACATTTAGGCCAAAGACATTTAAAAAGAGAGGCATAGAGTCATGGAAATCAAGAGAAAGGGTAAGGAAACAAGAGGAGGAAGTGGACAGAGGTCAAACGGAAGGAGAAGAATGCAAAGGAAAATAGGAAATGATAGAGAAGATAAGAAATAAGAGTACACAGATAGGGTTGCTGAGGGGATGTTTTGAAACCTGGGAAGCAAAAGGGGGAGGAAAGTACATGGAAGCATAAGCATCTGATAAAGACATGGACAAGACACTAAAATAACAGGACATACTGAAAAAATGTTGATGTCCAAATTCTTAGTTCACTTTGTGAAAGCTTTTGTCTAACCTACTGATGAACACAACGCATACTGATTAAGCTGAGCATCAATGAAAGTTCACCAAAGGGACAGCACAACTAGTGGAAAGAAATGAAAAAAAGAACTTGAAATGAGCACTGAGGATAACATCTGGTCACATGTTAAGTACACAGAGCTAGCAAAATAGAAAGCAGAGATGGGATTTGTGTTAAAAACAGGAAATTCTGCCGCCAGACTGAGTTCAGGAGTTTGTTTCTTTTAAGACTAAATGAGAAAAAGTAAACCTGGTATAATCCTTGAATCTGTCTTGAGTTTTGTGACTTCAGCTAATCGCTCATTGTTTTGCAATTTTTCAAATAATGATCTATAAAATAACATTTGTGAAGGGGGCAAAGATTCTTAAATAAAGACGCCAATTCTGCTGTTAAAACTTTAGGCCTTACTCTCATCCAACTTGGTACTTTCTCATTATTCAATAAAGCCTAAATTTATTTCTTATATCAAATCTTTCAACCCAAGTACTGTTTCCTCTGCTTCCTATAAGTTGGCCTAAAAAAAAGAGTAAAATAAGAGGAAAATCAGTTGAAGAACAAAAAGTTTTTTAGTATTATAGTAGTACATGCCCACATAGAAAGAAATGCGTTTTTCAGTGCAGATTTGAAACTGACTAAATGTATGCATTGTTTTTACATTTATTACAACTTATTCTTTACTTTCCTTTTTTTTTTTTTTTAGAATTGTACATACATTCATTAGCTTAGATAATTTCAGTTCTACTTAATTATTTGTTTATTAAGTGTGTCAATTTATAGCAATTTGTCCAATTTATTTTTAGGATAAATTTGAAATGATACTTCTGTCATGAGTTTTCTGATCTCATGAAAACCTCAAAAGATTTTCAGGTGAAAGCTTTTCAGCCTTTGACTGATCACTGAACTTGAAGAGTATTTGCACTACATTAATTTTCCTTGCTTTTTCTGCTATTCGAATCTATTCTTCCACCCTTGACTACCCAAATTCAGGTGTTTAGACATTTTACAAGGAGGAACTCTGCAAGGCTTTGCTCACAGAACTCTATTATGTTGATGAGATCATTGCCACAGTTTTAGTTTAAAAAAAACTTTCAAACTTACAATGTCGTTAACTCTGTCCTAATGTAGGTTGGGTTTTACCTTTGAGTTAACCTTTCATGCAAACTTAAATCCAAGAAGTGCCATTAAAAGTCACATATGTTTTATTTTAATATTTTGTTTCATATTAGCCCCATCTTTCTCCAGTATTTCTACACATCTTGGATGAATGTAGTGATCAACATACTTACATGTAAAACTCCTCTGCAGGTGATATGGAGGAGTTGGACCAAGACACGTTGTGGTCAGTGGATGTGTAACGGTTACAGTTTTCAGTATTCCAGCTGTTGGTGCAAGTACTCCATGGCAAGGTTGACCGAAACGAGGATAGTAGGTAGTACAAGGCCCAGGCCATTATGGTATTGTAGTAGAAGGCTATGTAGAGGGCTATAATGCAGATGGCAAAGCCAATACCTACATAATTGGAAAAATATATATTTAATAGACACTAAATAAACATGTAAAAACTAGTAAAACTATTTTGAATATCAGCAGTTTTATATTAATATATGTGATCTTCACTTCCAAGATATTTTAAGAAACATTGGTTATATTCTAAATCTAGTCAAAATGCTTTTGGTGAAATGGCTGACATTTCCTAACAAAACAATTTATATACTATCATGTCTCCAGGCATCTGGCATTTGGCATGGAAATGTGACAATTTCCATAACAGAGAGTCTATGCATCTTGCTAGATTTTCAAAAAACTCAGCATGGTCTTTGAGGGAACTGGACTGTGGGCGTCAAGAAGGTCAAAGGAGCTGTCTCTGAGACTTCACTAGATGCAGTGTGTCTTTTCCTCTTTGTTCCTTTACCGACATGTACAAAGACATGCCTTTCTCTAATGTTATATTCAAACAATGTTTGGAGCAAAGACATTATGCCATGTCCTAATGTAATGTCTGGCTGAATTGTGTATGTGTGTGTATATATATATATATATATATATATATATATATATATATATATATATATATATATCAATCAATCAATCAATCAAACTTCATTTATAAAGCGCTTTTCATACAAATTAATGCAACTCAAAGTGCTTTACATAGAAAATTAAAAACATTCCCTTAAACCCACCTTCCCACCCCTGTTTTACATAAATTACCCACAGGCATGGACATAAGGCTTCACTCACGAACGCAATCGCTAACAGACACACACACGCACACTCACCCACACACACTCATACACATGCACACACATAGACCAAAACAGTGCAAGAAGCTAAAAACAAGAACAAGGATATATATATATATATATATATATATATATATATATATATATATATATATATATATATATGTGTATATATATATATATGTGTGTGTATATATATATATATATATATATATATATATATATATATATATATCTATATATGACTATTTATATTTATATATATATATATGTATATATATATATATAAATGATTTTTATATTTTTTTAGTCACACTTATTCTTTTACCTTTGAAGATAGGACAGATGTGTTTCCAAATGGAGATACAGCCACTGCGGTGGAACTGCCCAAGTGCTAGCTCCATATAGAACAGAGGCACACCTCCAAATACTGCCATCAGCAGATAGGGCAGCAAAAAGGCACCTGTGCAGATGAAAAAAATAAATAAATCTGTGGATTAGAGACTTTGGATATGGATAAAAAAAACAGGAAAAACAGAAAGCCAGAAGAAAGTATGATGCAGTGCCAGCAGCATATATTAAGAACACTTACGTCTGTTCTATATGTTTGATGAATAAAAGCACAGAAGTGATAGAACAAGAATCAAAACAACATGCAGTGAGGCACAAGAAACAGTAGGTTACCTGCCATTTGGAAATCACCATTTGATGTAAAGCAAGATTACAGCTCTCCCTCTCTCTTTGTCTGATCATCTAACTATTTCATGTGCATGTGTGTATTTGTGAGTAAGTGTGGGCCTTATTTCTTTGTGACATGCAAGCACAGATAAGGGTTGATTGAGCAGCTGCCTCAGAGACAGGTTATTAAGAAAGAAGAGAGAAGCCAAAAGCGGTCTCATAAAAGCCACAATTAATACTGTTGCCTCTATCAAGTGTCTCCTGGTCCCCATCAAGAGACCACTGTGTGAGACACACAGAACACAGGAAATTGCAAAGATTTTATTATTGCAAATCCAATAAAAGCGGAAAGGGAGGCCTTATGTGCAGTTAGGTAATGATATTGCAGCAACAGAGTGTCGGCCACTCAGAGTTAGATATCACATTTACTTTTTGCATTGGTTACTTTCCCCTTCCAAGGTGAATAATACAACAGGACAGTATAACAGGAAAAAATAAGGGAAAAGAACTATCTGTTTCTTTTACACACACACATCTATATGTGTGTGTGTGTGTGTGTGTACATATATATGTATATATATATATATGTGTATATATATATACATATATAGATATGTATATGTATATATATATATCTATGTGTGTGTGTATGTATATATATATATATATATATATATATATATATATATATATATATATATATCTATATATATATATATATATATATATATATATATATATATATATATATATATATATATATGGTCTATGGCAAAATTTCTTCAGGTTCAGGACAAGACAACTGCTTCCTGTAGAAGAAAATTTCACACAGTGTAGACAAATTTTCTCTCTCTTCAAACAACTGCTTATTTCTATACAGCATTCTGCATAATGTCCCCTTCCTTATATTCTGCTCCACAACACATACTGCCTTCTTACCTCCTCCATTTTGGTAGCAGATGTATGGAAAACGCCAGACATTTCCCAGATCCACCGCATAGCCGATCACAGAGAGTAAGAAGTCCATCTTCTTGCTCCAAGTCTCTCTGGGCCTCTCTAAGCTGGTTTGTTGGACCACTAGAGTCCTTAGGCCTCCCAGTGGCACCAAGGAGCCAGTGGCTTCTCCAGGTAAAGTGGTTGTGCCAGCAGAGCTAGCTGCATACCCTGGTCCCTCTCTTGGACTTTGTGGGGCAGATGTGGAGAAGCCATTGGACACCTGCTGTCCAGAGCTGGAGGCAAAGTTCTTGGGTCCTCTATCTGCGAGACCATCAGCAAGATTAAGTTTGTCATGTTCCTGCTGCATCTCCTCTCCCTCCACCTCCTCACTGTCTTCCTCTCTCTCATCCCCATTCTCCCTCTTGTCCTTTGTCATCGTGCTTGTCATGATCATGCCCTTTGTCTCCATTGGCTTGTTTGTGTGTTAATGTATGCAAGGTGGTTAGGGACGGAGGGAGGCTCTTTGTGACAATGAAGGTACTTTGGCACTGCTGCCCAATATGGTGGCCATCAGTGGAACAGCAAGGTAATGATATATTGTTGGGGCAAGTCAATTTTGCCTGAATGTGGTAACCTCATGAAAAGGAGAAGGAGATAGGAAAAAGGGGGGGTACTCCTGGAGCAGAAAGGGGCACAGTGACAGGAGGTTAATGTATATCTAAAGTTTGTTTAACACAGAAGAGGAGCAAGCAAAGAGAAGAGAGATGTATTTAAACAGGACGTGGCCAGCAATAAAGTAACAAGAATCCTGATTCTTCTGCACAAAGTGCCTATTCTCTGAAAACACCAGGAACTGCAACACACAGAAAGAAAACAAGACATTCACTTACTCTATTTTTTAAATGCCTTAAAAGCCTAAACCATTTCAAGGAAGTATAATTGTGGAATACAATGTCTGCAATTAAGCAAATTGTGCTGGGACATGCAAGTTAATACAAATTTTCTCCCTGTTCTTCATTTGATGTTGACTGTCTAATCTCAGTAACATAACCTCTTTTCCTTATGTAATCACAGCCATAAAACTAACTACATACATATCTATCTATCTATCTATCTATCTATCTATCTATCTATCTATCTATCTATCTATCTATCTATCTATCTATCTATCTATCTATCTATCTATCTATCTATCTATCTATCTATATCTATATCTATATCTATATATATATATATATATATATATATATACATATATATATATCGATGTGTGTGTGCTTCTGTGTGTTTCCATTTAAAATGGAAAAACATAAATAAAACTGCACCTGAGGCTTAAGGTATGCACTGCACACAAACAGAAAATGTTTAAATGTATAAAGGAACTCTATTGTGCAAATGATTCACAGTTTGTAATATTTTAACATTAATTTGCAGGTGTGACATCAGTTCAACAAAGTACAAACTATTCAGGATTAAGCTTTACCTTTAATGTTTTTAATGTCCAGTGATCATTATTTGTATTCTATCTTTCTGAATTAGTAGAGCTAAAGAAAAGTCAAGATAAGTGCATGATTTAATGTTATTTAACATAAGAAACCATGAGTTTTTTTCAAGCACATATATCAATACATGTTTCAAAAACATAAATGAAACCAATATTGGACTGTCACAAATGAAAATTCATAGATGCCATGACAAAAATTATGATCACAGCATTTAATGTATCTTAAACATTTTAAAAACACATCCTTTGACAACCATAGCATTTTAAAATCAAACTGAGACGGTTATACAGGAAAAAAAATATCTATTAGTTCAGCAAAACCAACAATTAACCCCACATAAAAAAGACCCTCTTTGCACAGAATATGCTTATCATAATAAACTGGACTTTGGCTCATCCTTCATTCAACACAAAGCTTTTATGAACAAAAAATAAGAACTTTAAAATGCAAGCAGGGTTTCTCAGTCTGTTTGAAGAACATTTGATCATTTTGGAAGATTCAGAGACTTGAACGAATTTGTTGTCAGACTTTAAAAGTAACTACAACAATAGCTCAGTGACAGATCACTTCATTACAATAGAAAACTGACCTTAACCTACCACTTTAAAAAGCAAAATAATTGCAACTGCCACTGTAAAAATAAAAACTATATTAAAAAAATCAAGAATGTGTCTACACTAGTCTACGATTGAACTCTGTATGAAAATGTATGTGAAGAAGTGTAGACTGATTGCTTTTTTCACTCTTCTACTGAAAATTGAAGCCAAAAAGAGAAATGCAAGAAAAGGACAGATTATCATAGACGTATTATTTATAGCCATTTTTTTTCTTGGTTATCTTGGCCTAAACAAAAAGCTCTCAAACATAAATCACATTTTTTCAAATAGTACAATTAACAATGGGAGGGAAAAAAGTCAAACAAAAATTATGGTCCATACATTACCTTATGAGACTGCAAATTAGACCAAATAGAGCTTGAGGTAGATACAAGATAAAAAGCTGCAGCATCAACTTCAACAATAAACCCGTGGTCATGCAAAAACTCAAAAGAGAAACAGCCTGTGCTAGCACACCAGTACCCTGTGCTTTCCATCTGAGCTCTTGAACCTCTGTCATTTCTCTCTCCCTCACTCTCTTTCCCTCCCTTGTTGTGCTTCTCATACAACCACACACACTTACACACATGCTGTGTTGGGAAACACACAGTCATGCAGGCATATGCAGGGATTAGTAAATGTAAGCAAAATAATTACTTCATGCACAAACAGGTAAACTTTAAAGCTGGGTTAGATACAATAAAAACATAAAATGTAACAATGAAACATAGCCTTGACACAGTACGGTCATGCAGAACTCTGGTCATGCAGAACTCTGGTCAACACACACACACACACACACACACACACACACACACACACACACACACACACACACACATACTGCGAATGGGTTGGGCGGTTCTTACCCTTCAGCAGTATTGGGGTACTCTGATACATGCTACTGTCTTCTACACACAAACAGACAAACATACAGACTCCTTTCACATACTGACTGCCAATATCACCTGAAGTTGCTTTTGATCACATTAACTTGCACCATTGTCTTTCTACACATTTAATGTTTGACTAGTTTTAACTTGTAAATAAGAGATAATATCTGTGCTGCCTTCACACCTGTTGCCCATCATGTTTAGATCTGTTCTAAACTGCACATGGGGTTGAGATGTCCAAGACTTTTTTTTTTTTTAACCAAAACAGCCAAGAGGGGAACCCCAATAATCTGGTGAAACCCTGGATATATTTACAAATTAAGGTTGACTATTTACACATGTGTGTCAGGCTGAATTTGTTTTGTGTTCTTTTTTTTAAGTTTTAAAACTCCTGACAGTAATTATCAGGGCATGGCCAAAATAGGCCATTACAAATACCATAGCTGTCAAGTCTTCCATTTTGGCCATGAAACTACCGTATTTTTTTACCCCTCTTTCCAGCCATGCTCCCACATTAGTATTCTCCAGGAACAAACCAAGAAACACAAAAAGGTTATTTTAGATTTCTTGTCTAGATTTGTACACCTGTCTTAAAATGTAAGGGATTCAGGAGCTTGTTTGGGGAGATGGGATAGCTCACAGTGGGCACCAGTAAATTTCCTTTCTTTTCAAAACCAAAACGACAGGTATGCAGATACTTTATCAGTTAGTATTTGTCAATTAATTGGACCATTGTACAAACAAAAAAAGGTACTGCAAGTACATCCATGCTTTTGCAAATTCATTAGGTATACTTCCTCTGCTTTAGACATTCCTATATTTCATTGTAACCTGCCAAAATACCTTATGTGCATTGGTCAAAAAAAAACAATATTAATGATTACAAAAACAGAATTCAAATTACTTATATGCCCACCAATATTTAATGTGGTCCCAGCCACATTCACACCATGTTGGTGAATGTTACCATGACAAGAAAAATCTGTATTTCTTTGCTTATCACATTCATAAACTTTTCTGATGCAATACTAATGAGGATCACTGGTATGGTCTGACTGTCTGTCTGTTACATGATGATGTGTCCTTGGGCAAGACGCTTAACCAAAAGTTTCTCCCACTGATGCATCAGTGGCATGTAAATGTGTATGAAAGGGTCTGGCTGATAATTATGGACAAATGTACGATGGCCCTGAAGTGCAAAACACTACAGCAAAGAACTAAACACATTGGGACAAGTGCAAACCACAACAGCAAAGAACTAAACACATTGGCAAATAATCAAACACAACAGAAAACAAAACAAAAAAACACTGGCAAAAAACTAAACATATGAGCAAATAATCAAACACAACAGCAAATAAAAAAAAAACATTGGCAAAAAACTAAGCACAACAGCAAACTAAAAAAACACATTGGCAAAGAACTAAACACAAAAGCAAAGAACTAAACAAAATGGCAAATAACTCTGGAGCTACCAGAAGAGGTAGGTACTTGTGGCGGTATTAATCGTCTGTGATTTGACGAGAGAGAGAGAAGGAAAACTTGCTTGATTGGACAATAGCACAGATTAACCTTTGACCTGGAAGTTCTTGTTCATTTGGTGTGTTTTATATATATATATGTACGTACATATATATATATATATATATATATATATATATATATATATATATATGTATATATGTATATATATATTTATATATATATTTATATATATATATATATATATATATATATATATATATATATATAGTGAGAGAGAGAGAGAGAGAGGGAGAGAGGGAGAGAGAGAGAGAGAGAGAGAGAGAGAGAGAGAGAGAGGGCCTATACATAGCTAGATAGATACAGAATTCCCTATTTTCTAATGTATGACTTCTACCTAATATCTTATATATATGTCCTTTATGAATATGAAGTATTCACCTATTGTTTCTTCATTTTCATCAATTGTTTCTTTATTTTTCAACTTATTGAAATTGAGAAGTACACCGTCAAGCTCACAAAAGTTACACCGAACCATGTGTCCTATATCATACCTACATGTATGTCATGCACAAAAAACACTTGTGAAATCAATTCAGTTTTCATGGAGTAATGATTGATCAAATGCGCTGACACTTCATTGTGCATGGCAAATACATTACACTGAATGGAGCGGCTGGCCAGACCAAGATGGCGGCCGCATTTTTTTGCACCCCTCCTGCCAATGAGGCATCTACTGTTTCTTATGTCTATGGTAAAAACCACACCAAATGAACAACAACTTCCTGGTCAAAGGTTAGTCTGTGTTTTTGTCCAATCAAGCAGGTTCTCCTTCTCTCTCTCGTCCAATCACCGACGATTGATACCGCCACAAGTACCTACCTCTTCTGGTAGCTCTAAAGTTATTTGCCGTTGTGTTTAGTTCTTTGCCAATGTGTTTAGTTCTTTGCCAATGTGTTTAGTTCTTTGCCGTTGTGTTTAGTTATTTGCCAGTGTTTACTTTTTTGCCAATGTGTTTTTTTAATTTGCTATTGTGCTTAGTTTTTTGCCGTTGTGTTTGATTATTTGCCAATGTCTTTAGTTTTTTGCCAATGTGTTTTTTAATTTGCTGTTGTGCTTAGTTTTTTGCCAATGTGTTTAGTTCTTTGCCAATGTGTTTTTTTTTTTTTTTATGTGCTTTTGTGTTTAGTTCGTTGCCAATGTGTTTTTTTAATTTGCTGTTGTGTTTGATTATTTGCCAATGTGTTTAGTTCTTTGCCAATGTGTTTTGCATTTCAGGGCCACCGTACAACTGACATACATAACTCCTACCAAGAATTTAAGGACATAGTAAAATCAGTGGCTTATTTGATACTGTGATGAAAAACAACACTCTGAATTTACAAGATATTTAAACAAAGGCAAGTGTGTGTGTGTGTGTGTGTGTGTGGGGGGGGGGTTCCTTATGTTTTTAGTCTTTAAAACTTATTAAAGAAAATGCCATTTTCCCCCAACATTATTGAAAAGTTATTTGATATTACAAAAGAAAGACATGCCTGCTGCAGTGAAAAATGCATATACCACAGAAACATGTCATATAATCTTGATCTAAATTGACAGCAAATGGCTGATGGTCACTGTCTACCTCACCTTTCTGGCAACATGATACTTCCAATGATCCTTTGGCACTAACGGTATCAAATTTAATATTAGTGAATCTGTGCTTGGCTGTGGAAAGTACATGGGTATGACATTTCCCACTCTTCTGTCTGATCTGATTAAAGTTCACTTTGATCCCTTATTGGAAATTATACAGGCTAATTGTTAATTCAAACAACTTAATCAACTTTGTAACAATAAATGCCCTATGGACCTACACAAACTGCAGAAGCCTGTAGACAAAGGGGGCCTTGGAGTGCCCAACTTGTTATTTTACTGTTAACTTTTCACTCTCAGGCATATGGTACAATGGTTCCAACCACCAGAGAGAGTTCCCTCTGGTACCAACTCTAGGCAGCCATCTGCACCCTTTTTGTGCCTAAGAACTGCATCACAGCTAAACTATCCTCACTTAATCAGACATATCTAATTTTTGCCCATACTCTGGGTTTGGGAGAGAGTAGCTCAGATTTTCAAATCTGACCCTTATCTCATTAGTCTTTTGGGATCTGGTAAACCCCTTGGCTTCGTAAAGTTAAGCCACCCCTCCTTTGGAAATCCTGGTTTTCAAGCCACTTCCCAACTAAAATTAGTGTGTAAATGCAGGTTTTTTAAATGCAGGTAAACCTGCTAACAATCAGCAAGTGACTCTTTTCCCAATGCCAGCAGGCCCGGGTCCAATTGCCATTTAATCATTTAATCAGGAGAAACGTATCAAGTGAAATGGGGGTATTTTCTGAGCACCCCGATTTTACAGGTAACATCATGTCTCAGAACACCATTTTAATATATTTATCGTTCATTTCAATATTTCTATTTAAGAACATTTCAATATTCTAGTCTAATAATCGTTTATTTGTTTTATAACTGCATGCGCACCTGCCCGCTGCCCGCTGTAACAGTGGCATCCCCACCCAGTCCACGCTGGATTTTATGCCTCATATAAACACCCGAATGCAAAAACGACATCACAGAGGGAATTGACAATTTTATTTCTGAGGATATGAGGCCCATTGGTGTCGTGGAATTCCAATAAAAACATTGGAACCTGGATATTCAGTGCCAGCACGCCTCACAATTACGCATGCACTAACGGCAAAATAAGAGGCACTCAAAAAGAGAAAGTTTCTGAGTTAATAAATAAAGATAACAGATGTGTATGTCTCTTCGAATGGAGTCCTATATGACCGTGACTGCCCATTTCATTGATGAAGACTGGAAAGCAAAGAGTCTTGAGTTGAGAGAAAAAATAGAAGAGGCACACACAGGGGAAAAACATCGCTGCACCACTATATGGAGTTGCCAATGCCTTTAAAGTTCCAGCAGAAAATAAAGTTTCTGTTGTAGTGAACAACGTGGTTAATATGAAACTCTAAAACACTAAAAGAGTCCCATGAAGTCCCATTATAGTTTAGCTTTAGTTAGTTTTGACATTGTTTATCTAATTATAGTTTAGTATTAGTTAGTTTTGACATTTTTTTCCATTACAGTTTAGTTTCGATTAGTTTTAGAGTGGGTATTCTAGTTTTTATTTAGTTTTGATTTTTGCAACAAGGCTTAGTTTTAGTTTAGTTTCAGTTTAGTTTTAGTTTTTTCATACCCTATTGCCAGGTGCAGGATTCAAAAAGGTCAGAGTAAGTACTTTATCATACTGTTTATTTTTATGTCCAACATAGTGCTCACTGCTCAGTCAATGCTGATACTGTACTGCTGGCTGCTGCCTTAAACTTAATATAAAAAATATAAACATCAATATAAACTCTTGGCTTCCTTGTTTTCATAGGCTGTTGTAGCTTCCTTATGGGTGCTCCTCAAATGGGCTTTTAAGTTTGTGGGATTTTTCCCCCTAAGAAGCGCTCCACATATCGCACCAGTTTTAATTTCCGCATTTGTTTGTCTCACTACGGCACTCACAAAAATCCCAAATGGGACATTACCGTCTCCTCCCAACTTTAGCCATTTCTTCCAAGTTGTTCCAACAACACGTGCAGTAAACAAGCACGTCCCAGTACGTCGCTATGATGGTGCTGTACGGCGCTTACAACTGCCAAAAACTGACGTAAAATTGGTTGGGAAAATGTGTCAGATTAATTTGAATCCTAATGGCTAATACATATTGTCAAAAATGATAACGAAGGACATTTTGTCTATAACTTTGGTTAGTTTCAGATAGTTTTGTGAACACAAGATACAGTTTAGTTTACTTATCATTTTTGTTTTCTTTTCTAGTTTTTAGTAGTTTGAGTTAACTGCGATGTATTTTAAATTTTAGTTTTCGTTTTTAGTTTCGTTTTAGTTAACTACTATAACCTTGGTGCGGGGTCAGTCCATGTGGATCTGAATGTTGATTAGAGCCTTTCCTACTGTCGACAGGAGCCGATTGTTAGCATGTTTAAGTGAATTTTTCGGCCAGAGGGAAGGGGGTAATTGAGGTATTACTGTTACTGTTCTTGGAGACTTTTATCAGGATGAATTTTGAAATCTTTTGAGGCACCTAGACAAAATTAAAACTTCCCAATCAATCCTGAAAGTATTGACGCTTAAGACATTGGGCTCTAATTTTGTAGACCAGGCACGGGCGCGGCTCACCTGCCCTGCACAGGGTATGTCAAGAAGACTTTGCAAGTTTCCTACATGGTGCACCGAGGCACACAGAAGCACATCCATACCTCTGTCCCTGCCCCCTGCGCAAGTGCCAGAAAGGGAGGAGAGAAGGTGTGAGTGGGTTTAACACAGCCAAGTGTTGTCTTCACCAAGCAAATAAACACCTCTCCTTGCCTTTAAATGCGCTGCGGGTGAGGCGCAGTGGCAATTTAAATCTCTCGATTGACTACAACCTTAGTAAGCTGGCAGATGCAGCCGCTCTCCCCTGGTCTGAATCCCAGGACCAGGGGAGGAAGGGTTCTCCTCAGCCTCCCTCCTTTTTTTCCCCAACCAGCAGTCTAAGAGGAGGAAGAGGAGAAAGATGCATATAATGCAGATAAAACATATTTTTCCCATAAATTACTTTGTGCTCTGTGGGCTTATGCAACAAAAAGCCTACAAGGAAGTTACTAATATTGCCTATCAAGTTTGGCCAACTATTTTGAGAACCGCTGTCCACTGTAAAAAGGGTTTAATAGTGTAAGGAGAAGGGCCAAAAGATCAGAGAAGGCACAAAATGGCCACTCAGTGGAGGACATTGCGTCCTCCACCCTCTCCATGATAAGCATTGAGGGCTTTGGTGGTATTACAGTTAAGACAAAAATCCACCTTGTCAGGTCTGTCACACTGAGCAGAGAGGTTTTCTGGGTCCGGTATTTTCTGCAGCTCCTTCAGGTATGGAGCAGGTTCCTGGATACCTTCTCAAAGACAAGGTCCTACAGAGCATCTGCATGATCTGAAATGCAAGACACAAAAATGTATGTTTACAAAAAAGAAATGGCACTAAAATCAAAACACCTCACTGTAGTGTTGTACACTTTTTCATCTATTATTTACAAAGTGTCCTTATTTATTATATATTCTCAATTCCATATTAAAAGCATTTTTAAGTTTCCTTTTTCTTATCCTTTTCATGTTCTTCCTATTTGCCAATGTTTTTAAATTTGTGGATTTTTAACAAAGGCTTGTTTGACTTACAGAAGTCGGCTCTGCTTTCACTGGCTTTGCTGTGAATTTTTCCTTCTTAGATTTTGCAAGCTAACTTTAACTAGCTGTTCAACATCAGTAGATGCTGCCTGAAGTTGACCAGTATAGACACAAGAAAGAAAAATGTTTATCCCGTTAAAGCATGAAAACACAAATTATGGCCATAAATTTTTAGCATTTTTTGTCGCTGAAATTTTAATTTCCTTTTGGACTAAAATCCCAAAAATATGAAACATGAAATGTAACATATAGTTTTTGTATCGCATTAGATACATTAGGTGTTTCTGGTAACTGATAATTCACTTGAGGACCTTTATTTTTATAATTTATCTGACTGTATTCATTCTGGGTTTTTTTAGATATTTGTTGATCATATTGATCAGACAGAGGAATCATAAAAGTATCTTTCAAATAGGATACAACCGGCTTTATGGGGTAAATGTGTTTTCCCTTACAAAGTCATATTTAGTGATACATAGCCAAATGTCTATGACTATATGTTGTTGGTAATTCATTTAGGATAATCATCTCACAGATCTTATTTCATTGTCTCCCTCAGTTCCTCATAAATGGCTAACATGCTGTAGTGTTAGTAATTGTAACTTTTCCTCACAGCTACACACCTCTCAGTCACACAGCTCTGATGACAGCATCCTGGAGGCATTTCTGAGTGTTTAAACTTAAAAAAATCAGATTAAATTAGTTTGGTGACACCACACTGTGGCCACAAAAGCTGGTGTGCAGATTACATCAGCAGACACACTGATCTGAGCCGATGTTAGCATTACTGTTTATGTTATAGGCTATAGTTTCCCCTGTTGTTAGTATTGATGTTTACATGACCTGCTGCAAAACACACAAAAAAAAACAGCCTTCATAGATCGTTTCCCTTGTCCACAGTTTAGACACAAAAATGAGTTCTGATACCATCTGAGATAATTTATCGATGACATTGCTTCAGTGAGTGCAGAGCGGTTTGTCTTTGCTCAGATCTCTGTACATTTAACAGCGGCCAGCACAGTAACTCAAAACAGGGACTTCACATTACAGTCTTGAACAAACACTAATGTAAAGTTCACATGGTTGGATAACAGTGAAGCTTGTTTCCTCCAAAGATCACAGGCTAAAAAAACAGGCTAAACTTAGCCTCCTAAAACTAACACAGGGAGAGGAGAAGGTGCATGAGGAATAATTATAATCCTCCAGCTGTTAAACTCCTCTTGACTAATGTAGGAATATTCATACATCTAAGTTAACACTGCAAGCTTTCAGAGTAATTTTAACACTGATGAAAATCTTGGGCTCTTACATCTGCTCTACTTCCCTCTGCTGTTAGCATTTGCTCATAGCAATGAGCAAAATAAATACCACATAGCATGAAAATACTCACATTTCCATCGTCCGAGGTTTGGTGGCAGACAGTTGGTGCTGAGCCTGGATTCAGGAAAAGTCTGGCGTCCTGTCCTGTCCTGTCCTGTGTTGAATTGACTGATGCTGAAGAAGTAGTCAGCCGTGAAGTGACTAGCACACACACACAAGTTTTAGCTGACTGTAGCTGCTCATTCCCTTCAAAAATAAAATAAATCCACTGGGCCCTTTGGTTCTATGAGGCCGGTAGAATATATGTGAAGACATAAGTGGCTGTTTGCAGCCAACAAATGACCAGGGACAGCTTCTGAGCTTAGACAAGCTGAGCACAGACCTCTCACTAACAGTGAAAACCATAGACATAAGAAAGAGTGGACGCCGCATCGACCAATATGACCTATTGGCAATGGCGAGCCGTCGGGCCGCCACCTTGGTCCGGCCAGCTGCTCCATTCAGTGTAATGTATTTGCCTGGCAAAATGAAGTGTCAGCGCATTAATCAATCATAATTCCATAAATACTAAATTGATTTTCACAAGTCACATTCATGGTGTAAAGGTGCATTCACACCGCAAGCGACCCAGCTACCAAAGTGGCGTCGCCCACTGAGGTAGCGTCGCGCGTCCATAAATAGCCTACCTGTTTGGTCGCCTGGCGTCGGCCGTCGGTCGGTGACGTCACGTCTGCTCGAGTTTTACTGCGATCGTATCATATATCCCATAATAGGGTGTATAAGCGGACATTATTCCAGCTGTGTCCTTTTCACTCACTTATCAAACACAAAACTCTGCAGCTGATGATGCAGCAGCATCCTCTGTGAGTTTACTGTGGTCCGTCTGCAAATGTCCTCACTGAGATTAGTTCCGCCTATGTGGAAGTCATCCGCCCTGTAGTCCGGATGAATAACAGCACCGTCACACGTACACACACCGCTGATTGGCTGATGCTGCACAGCCACGCACGACATCGCCTGAATAGATCAAATTTTTTTAACTTTGACAGCTGGCGCGACGAGTGAAGCGGTCGTCTTGTCGCCAGCTGTCCCGTCACGGGAGGGTTAGCCCCGCCCCATCGCGGCTGTACATTGACTTTGCATGGAGAGTGATCGCCGAGGTAGTAGAGGTAGCGTCCGGTGTGAACGCACCTTAAGGCTGTGTTATGTAGCATACAACATGCAACAAAGAATACACTGACACACTAGAGACCTGCCTGTGAGGCTTTAGTGACGTGTGCACATGTGCGCCTGTTACCAAATTACATCTGCTGAGGGTGCACCTGCGCTGAGAATAGACCAGATTTTTTGGCACAAAATTGTCACTGCGTCAACCTGAATCTGTTCACACCTCCCCCTGGTGCGCTGTTACACCCATCTCAGCGTAGCCTGTCTACCAAATTGCCAAATTGGCTGCACACGGCGGTGTGCTGGATGAAATTAACACTGCACAGGATTCGCCAGGCTCTGCCACCATGTGCTGTGCCACGAAATTAGGGCCCATCTTGTTCAAACAATCCCCATCCAAAGCTGACAGTCATTTCTGGAAGAGGTCACGAGTCACCTGCTTATTACCGTATGATTCTCGGGGCCTCCAATTAATGAAAGGTATCTAAACTCATATGGGAAACAGTGTTTGGGCTTTATTTTTCATAGGCAGAATTGGGTACAATCCTTGTGAATGGAAAAAAGCTGTCCAAGGAACTGCACACAAAACTGACCCAATTTAAAAACAGTCTATTCTTTGCCATCAAGGATAAAGAGAAGGCCTGATAGACAGTTCAAGGGACTGGAGATGCCATGACCAGTGCTGGGAGTAGTGCATTACAAAGGTAATGTAATTACAGTAATGCATTTCCTTTTTACTCTAACATAGCAAGGCATTACAAAAAAGGTAATATTTTACTCAGTACAATTGTCAGTAATGCAAGTCGCATTGCATTTTTTATTTAAACCGAAAGAAGCAGAGGTGGTTTTTTGGTGTTGTTTAAATACAAATTCACCAAATACTCGGCGAGATCAGCGGAGAGGAAAAGTCCTCCACTAGGCCTAAAGTTACAGTATCTCTAACCCAATTTACCAGAATTTTACGTCTGGTCTATTTTTGATATAATCATTTGTTGTATTATGCCATGAGGCATCAATGTAGCTTCAAGAAAGTCACGTGACCGATACAGGAACTGTTTCGAACTGACTCTGAAGCGCCAAACTGTGTTTATTAAGAAGCGCATCTGTCAATAGGATGTATCGGCCAGAAGAGTCTCTGATCAGATCTGACGTGATCATCGTTAAATTCATCAAGAATTATGGCACAGCCTCAAGCAAAGAGAAAGGTTTCCGCCGTGTGGGACCATTTTGATGTCATGTCAGAAAATAAGGTATTTGTTTCAATATCCTTGTTGTTTCATCCTGTTCCACTCTGAGTTTCCACTTGATCTATCTGAATTAAAATTCATTTCAAAGTGACTCTTAGTTTACTATTCATATTATTTTCTGCAGGTTAAAAGTCGCATTTGTTTGACAGAACTGTCTTATTTAAATAAAAGCACCTCTTCAGTGCTGAGGCATTATAGGGCCAGGCATGAGAATGAAGTCCCAGATACACCCAGGATAAACTCCGGTATACAGCCACTCTACAATTTACTCACAGTTGCTTTATTGATAATTAATTCTTATTAATTTATTCTTTACTTCATTTTTAACCATCAGGCTTCCATGGAAGCAGATGCTGGATGAGGCTCTGCTGAATTTCATCCTGAAGGACTGGCAGCCCCTCAGCAATGTTGAGAGTGAAGGGTTCAGGGAAAAATTTGTAAATATAATATAACAATAATAATAATACTAATACTAATACTATATATACTTTATATATAAATACAGTATATATTCTACAGTTTAATCTTATATATATATATGTATGTATATATATATAAATATAAAAAAATATATATATATATATATATATATATATATATATATATATATATATATATATATATATATATTATATATATATATATATATATATATATATATATATATATATATATATATATACACACACACATATGTATATATATTTGTCATTTAAAAATCCTAAGTCAACAAGCATATTCATATATATATATATATGTATATATATATATAAATATATACACACACACATATATGTATATATATTTGTCATTTAAAAAATCCTAGTCAACAAGCATCGTCATTCACAACTCGTCACTTAGATTTTCACGTTATGATACATGTTCACATTCTTTATTGACTGTATCTAAAAATATCAAAGATATTGTAAACGTAAATGAAGATATGAAATAATACAATATATATAACAATGATTTAAATTATAAAATTGTATATACTAGGTCATCGAATCAGTGTCAGTTGAGTCTGTCAACTAGGTTGCCTGTAGGGATTTTTAAGGTCCAGCAGGTGTCAGTATTCAGCGATACAGTATCAACACAGTATCAATACAGTTTGGCAATGTGTCAAAACGCTTCATGATGCCTCATCTACCCATCACTAGTTCGTATGAACAAATATGTTTGTAAGTGTTGCGTACGAATGATTTAGGAGAATTAGTTGCATTCGGCATTTTTTTCGTATTTAGAATATTCTTTCAAGTACAAACAAAAATCACAAGTGGTCCAGACTTGTCTTAAAAATCACAACAAATTAGTCTGCTCTTTTCAAATCAAGTGCCTTACATACTGATTACACATTTAACTAATTTCAAGCGTTTTTGATAAAATATAGCATAAGACAAAATAAACCTGAGGATCTCAAACCAGAGAATACATGAAAATCTATTAATTGAAGGTTTATTAGACTGGCCAATATAAAACGTTAAATGAGAGAGTAACCAGCTGCTTCATGGTTGAGCTTCTTCTTTTGGATGCCCTGGCACGCCAGGCAATGGAAGAGAGCGTGTGTTTGGCGCCATCTTTATGAATGAAAACTCCTGTTTTATGGTGTGGGACACGTATCCTTATTTGGTATTCTTGGTGTGTTATTTATGCAAATATGCATCCTCGTGCATGCGCGCTTGAGTACGCACAGGTGGCATTCATCATGTTTCCACGGGTCATTTAGACACTTTTCAAAAGATAG
This sequence comes from Scarus forsteni, assembly GCA_036419115.1. Taxonomy (NCBI): domain Eukaryota; kingdom Metazoa; phylum Chordata; class Actinopteri; order Labriformes; family Labridae; genus Scarus; species Scarus forsteni. The sequence continues at coordinate 222,936 of JAZDUH010000428.1, forward strand.
AAGTGTTTGTTGAATCTGACGGAGCATGTTTGTACGAACGCAACATAAGAAAAAAGGTAAGAAAAATTTAGGATGAGAATACGAAAATGTTCTTGCATGAGGCCCAATGATTTGCAAATCCCTTTCAACCTATATTCAATTGAATTAGATTAGAGATAGATGAACCTTTATTGTCCCAGAAAGGGAAATTTGTTTCCACAGCTTCCATATCATGTTGCCAAAGCACACCATCACGCAAGAACAGCAAAGACAAGATACTTAACGTTCGAACTGGTAAACTGTGTTATTTTTTGCAAATATTAGCTCATTTGTAATTTGATGCCTGCAACATGTTTCAATAAAGCTGGCACAAGTGGCAAAAAAGACTGAGAAAGCTGAGGAATGCTCATCAAACACTTATTTGGAACATCCCACAGGTGAACAGGCTAATTGGGAACAGGTGGGTGTCATGATTGGGTAGAAAAGCAGCTTCCCTGAAATGCTCAGTCATTCACAAACAAGGATGGGGCGAGGGTCACCACTTTGTGAACAAATGCGTGAGCAAATTGTCCAACAGATTAAGAACAACATTTCTCAACGAGCTATTGCGAGGAATTGAAGGATTTCATCATCTACTGTCCGTAATATCATCAAAAGGTTCAGAGAATCTGGAGAAATTACTGCATGTAAGCGGCAAGACCAAAAAACCAACATTGACTGCCCAGGACCTTCGATCCCTCTGGTGGTACTGCATCAAAAACCAGCATCACTGTGTCAAGGATATCACCACATGGGCTCAGGAACACTCCGGAAAACCACTGTCAGTAACTACAGTTCGTCGCTACATCTAAAAGTGCAAGTTAAAACTCTACTATGCAAAGCCAAAGCCATTTTTGAACAACACCCAGAAACGCCGCCGGCTTCGCTGGGGCCCGAGCTCATCTAAGATGGACTGATGCAAAAAGTGTTCTGTGGTCTGACGAGTCCACATTTCAAATTGTTGTTGGAAACTGTGGTCATCGTGTCCTCCGGACCAAAGAGGAAACGAACCAGCCGGATTGTTATAGGCGCAAAGTTCAAAAGCCAGCATCTGTGATGGTATGGGGTTGTATTAGTGCCCAAGGCATTGGTAACTTGCACATCTGTGAAGGCACCATTAATGCTAAAAGGTACATACAGGTTTTGGAGCAACATATGTTGCCATCCAAGCAACGTCTTTTTCATGGACGCCCCTGCTTATTTCAGCAAGACAATGCAAAGCCACATTCCGCACGTGTTACAACAGCGTGACTTCGTAGTAAAAGAGTGCAGGTACTAGACTGGCCTGCCTGTAGTCCAGACCTGTCCCCCATTGAAAATGTGTGGCACATTATGAAGCGTAAAATACAACAACGGAGACCCCGGACTGTTGAACAACTTAAAGCCACAGTCAAACATTCCATTTTCTCATGGCGATTGTGCACGATTGTCATAATCCTGATAAAACATGCTTTGGTCGTGGTGCACTACTTGGTCTGGATCAGCCTTGTATAGTCGCGGATGAACGGCGGGGAACGTGGAACGGTCCTGACAGTTATAAACTGTTCAAAACTGTCGTGGCGAATTGCCGCACTCAGTATAGCGGGATGGAAGCCTAATGCAGTCCTTATGTGAACGGTATTAGCGTGGCATGTTGGGCTGATCGTGGCTCAATCCTGACAGCTTTATGAGGACGACTGACAAGGATGTATCCGTTTGTGCCTCGACTGTGTCCCGTTCAAGACGGCCCAAGCGACGGGGCTCAGTCAGGGTTTACGTGATGCGAACTGAGCTCCAGCGAGGCTGACGTCGTTCAGCGGGATGGATATTCAAGGAATCCTCGTCATATTGCTGTATTAACCTAACTGGAGCAGGACGACCGCCCCAAAAGCGCTACTGACGGTGTGTTTATGGGGTGTGTCCAGGAGTGAGACAGTCATTTCATCCCGTGTCATAGCAATCACACCAGCCTCGTCAATTGTGTACAGTCGATTATCAAAAAGGCTGCAAAAGAAAAAAAATGGTGGAGAATGGCTTTAAGCAGGGGACGCATCACTCTTCTATAAAGTCTATCTGATGTTTTTAGCTCCAAACAGAAAATAAAACTTAATTTCATTATTATTGTATAAGTTGATACACGTGTTTGCAAGATGTTTATATACATACACATATATACAGTGGTGTAGTCGAGGGTATATGCCGGTATACGGAGTATACCCACTTATTTTTCAGTCAGCATTGTGTATACCCACTTCTAAACCCCCCGATGCGCACCATTCAGTAATATCTAACTGCCAGATTGCCTTTTTTTCCCTAAAGGATGGTGAAGCCATGACCCACCCTCCTCTGCCTCTAATTGGCTGGTACTCGCTGCCTTCACTGATTAAATTGGTTAACTTTAGGCATGGTGACTGATGAGCCAATCAGAAGCAGAATAGGGGTAGTCATGCCGATTAAATTATCGCTAACACCTCAGGTGTCTGTGCATGTGTGTGTGTATGCGTATGTATGTGTGTGTGAGGGCGTACTTTATTTTCCTTTTTATTTTATTCACATGTCCTGGTGTAAGTGTCAGCACCCTAGTTGTACTATATGACGCAAATGATGTAAATCTAAACTATTTTTTTTATTTTTGTTCACTGTAACATATTTTGTTGAAAGATTCTGTTCAGCAGTTGAAAACTAAATAATTTATTTCAATTTTATGACAGTGCACTTTTAAGTTTATCTGATTGGTTTTGATGTTTGGAAGAGAATGATTTGTGTTTTATTTAAGGTTAAATATGAACAAGAATGCATTGTCAACTTCAGATTTAAAGTATTTTATTTAAATAAATGTTCAAAAAATAACCGAAACACCATGTTTGCCTCATGATAAATACATTTTACATTCATCCATTCTGTTTGTGTGACCAGTAGTAACTACAGACTGCTCCTAATTAAGTCATGATAATTTTATAATAGTGAGCAAGTAGAAATGACAGATTTTTGGGTAAATAGAGTAGTCTTACATGTCACTGGTTCTAAAACCGTATTTTTTTCTTTACTACTCAAAAAAAAGGCGAAAAATTTAGAGTATACCCACTTTTCAAGGGACCACTACACCACTGCATATATATATATATATATATATATATATATATATATGTATACATATATATATATATATATATATATATATATATATATATATATATATATGTATACATATATAGAAATACTTTTTGTTTAATTTTCTTCAATAAGCCAAATTATTGTTGTATTATTTTGTTTTTGTGCCCTTTTCTGATTGAGAGATGTTTAAGTGTTTTAATCTTCTCTATTGACAGTGTTAGTCTGTCATTATCAGTTATGCTATAATGCTATGTTTTGCTTTTAATATTATTAATTAAAAAAAATATTTATTTTGACATATTTGCCTTTTTGAGGATCAATCCTTGTTTTATGAGTTAAAAAAACACTGAATTAATGAGCTGGTTTTCAGTCCACAATTGGGTGCTTTAAAAAATAAAAACAACCTAATAAGAAGAAAACATTCAATATGAAACAAAAAAATTCTAAGTTTATCAGTAACAGTCTTAGGATTCAATCACAACAGGTTTTTCTTCTAAGTGCTGTCTCATTGTGTCTTTTCAATCATAGCCAAATATCTTTGACATTTTTTTACAACTCGTTTTAAAGATTAATAAAAGAGAAAATAAATTGTCCCAAAGGAACACAAACAACCAAATCTAAGGAAATATTAACTGTTCTAAAAACTTATGCTCACATCAAGGTCATTATAGTAAAATTACGAAAGATACAAATACTGAAGCATTGACACAGTTAAGACAGAAGGAAAACTCTGCCATGGTAAACCTTGTCTTACATCACAAGACTCTTACTTACACTCATACATACCATACTATATCTTAAAGATGAGGCCATACAGCTATAGGTTGGGACTGTGACTCTATATAATGAACCTGTTGGCAAATAATAAAGGAATGTAAGATAACAGTCAGAATTATCTTACCTTGATGTTCATAGTTCCAAAGCCTGCATTGTTCTTGGTGTGTCTAGTCATTCAATAGGCAAGAGGTTCCTTGTCATTGGTGTCTAAACCCAGTCACACAAATTATACATGCCTTGGGCTTACAGCAGGCTGGATTCTTGCTTTGCCTGGCTTAAGACACAATCACACACACTCAAGCATGCACTCACCCAAATAAGCACACACAAACACACATGCTCAGCTTTAGCAAAAGATCCTTGCCCCTAATCCAGGACTCACTGATACATATTTATAAGAGGGCTTGAAAGGAATAAGTATTTTGTATTTTAAGTAATTGTGTGAACTAAGGGCACATTTGTGTATAAGCCTGTTTGTGATCTGGACCAACAAACCCATTTTCAGCCACCTGTATAATATTAGGCATAGTAAAAGGCATAAAAGGCATAGTGCCAGGTACAATAATCGTAGCAGTCTACTATGCCTTTGGTATATGTGAATGTGAGACTAGACATACAAGGGAAGTCTGTGTAGAAGTTACAGGTAGACAACACTGAGTCTAGCCCCAACTTTTAGTTTAATGCCAGCTTGTGTGTATATTGAGAGTCATACCATTCAGTATCAGATGAAGTACTGGGTTAATCCTCAGTGCAACACACACAAATCCCCTCATGCAAACATGACCTCACAAACACCACTGAAAAAGGAAGAAGAGGCAAATAAAAACAATTAATGAAACAATGATTCAAGGGTGTAATGGAAAGAAATTTGAAGCGGGCTAACTACTGCTGTCAATTACAAAAAAGAGTGGCATGAAATTAATCAATAGGCCAAATGCCAAACAGAAAGGCATGTAAGCATGTTTAATCACAACCTGTGTTTTTTAAGGATATCATCTCTTTAAACATTCAAGTAAAACCATGACGAGTTGTTTATGTCCGGTAGTGTGAAAACTCAAACATGCACATTTTACTTCCCAAGGAATGCCAGGGGTTTAGAAAATGACTCAAATTTCTGGTCCAATTTACAAGTGTTAACTTCTCAGAAATCAAGCAATTAAACAAACGTTGGCCTTAATCTGCATCTTTAAACACAAGCCAACTAAGGCAGCAGCAGAGGATGTCACTAGCTCCTGTGGTTGCATGTGGCATCCTTGGTTAAGACCCTTAATTCCAAAATATTCCTAATAAGTGTGAATATGTGAATAAATGGGATTAGCAAATACTGATGGATCTCTTCCTTACAGCCTCCTACATTTGGTTGTGAATCGATTTATGTGACCTGCAGTGAAAAGGCTATTTGTGTGGCCAACTACTCGAAAGTACTCAAACATTCTAATCAATCTGTTGAGATCGCATAAGATGAGTTAATTTAAACAGCAGGGGTCAAATGGCTCATGATAGAGGTCACATGACACTCAAATATATTTAGACAATAGTTGGTCAGCAACCAGCTACAGAAAAAAATGAGGGGGAAGACATAACCTTTAATGGTTTTAGAATTTTAGCCAACACTCCAGTGTTGCCAACTTGCTGTAAGTAGGTTCTGTGCTCGGTAGTCATGTGTAGAAAACCCCCCAGTTCATCTACTTTCACACAAACTATTTTTTGATCAGAAGGTTCTTCATGAAAACCATGAAACAAGTTTGCAGAAAAATTGTTTTTTTGTAATTACAAAAAGAGAATAACATTGTCTTAAATAGCAAGCAAGGTGATCGGAGTGCAGCAATATCAGTTGCAGGATATCTCCAGCAGACTTATTAACAGAGTCCAACAAATTCTGAACTGCCCTGATCACCCCTTGATAGCTGAATTTGATCGTCTCCCTTCTGGACATTACAGAATGCCGAGAACCAAAACTAGGCAAGCCGGAATTCTTTTATTCCAGTTGCTATTGACAACCTTAATTCATTGGCCTGATCTTTTTTTTTGCTTTCTTTTTTGTGCTCTATGCATCTTGTGGATAGATTTTATTGTTGACTTTGAGACTGTAATCCTTGACTGTTTGACTTTTTATTGAATCTCTTTTTATCTGCTTTATCTTGTATGTCCATCATTACTGTTTATTTATCTACTGCAAAGCACTTTGATAACTGAATGCACTTTATGGGTTTTGCCTGATTCTTAGTCTCTGGCATTTTGTGGTTTAAGTACTGTCCTTTTTCACTTGAGTTCAGGATTTTTCCTGATTTTCCTAATGCCTGTATGTTTTATGTGTTATCATGTACAGGTGTGCTGATGCATGCTGCTGAAAAACAATTTTCCCACAGGATTACAATAAAGCTAAAGTTTAACTTTAAGTTACACTCATTTGCAAAAGGACATTAACATCTGCCCACTGAAGCTTTAATTCCTCATTTTTACGGAGGTCTGTCAACATTTACATAAAGATTTGTTCTTTTTAGGCAAAAACCATCTTGTAAACCTGCAAATTATTTCAAGACAGCTAAAGTCATAAAGCATTTCCCGATTTGTCTTCAAAATATTGTGAAAGAAAGCAATCTGTGACTGAGTGTTATGAATGTTAAGGAATTAGCAAGTAATATTTCTCTAGGAGAGGGCATGAAGGAAATGAACGTTGAAATATTTCATTACTCCACCAGCACTTCTCTTAGAACAGTTGCTCTGGTTAAGGGATGTATTTAGTGTTTTCAAGTGTTAGGATGGGGGGTTGATCACCACCTCTTGCACTCATATGACTAAGTGCCAACGGGAAAGACATTGAAGAACCCCAACTTGCACCCACTGGTGAGTTTTTGGCTGCTGAGACACTTTAAACAGCATTTATTGTCATCAATATGTGAATAGGGAGTAAATAGGTTAGTTTGACATGCTTTTTTCAGAGCTCTGAGTCTTTTTTAAATGCACGTAACAGCATTGGACATATTAAGGTAAATATCAAAAGTCAATCAGCTTCTACAGAAACTTGGCAAAACAAATGTTTTGGAGTAAAGCTATGCAAATAGGGAAAGTTGCAGATCAAGGCAAAGACAAAAAATCTCAGGAATGAAAAAATACTGAAGATTTATTAAAGGTAGGAAATATTTTAAAAAAGCAAGTCCATTGGTAAGTGGCAAATAGTAAGTTGTCAAAACAATTATCAAACTTCAGGATATTAAAAAAGAGTTTTTTCTTATATAATCAGACCGATCAAAAATTAAAATCTGCTTAAATTGTGGCCTCTTGATAAACTTTGTACAAACTGTTAAACCATCAGATGAGAGTAAAAAAGTTATGCTTACATGCTGAAATCTACCAGCTGAGGCCAGCAATGCTGATTGGATCCTATTTGTTGTGATAGTCATGTTGAAAGCAGGAACAATTGTATACAGCCAAGTTTATCCTGATCTTAACTGGAGTGTTTGAAAGAAGGAAGAAAAACAATCCAACTAATCCTGAGGTCAGACTGTACAATTTAAGCACAAATATATCTCATCCCAACAGTTGTGGGGCTGTAGGACCTGCTGGCTTGGACATTGGTTATTTTCATCTTATGCAGTGTATCATAATCAACCAAAATGCCTTTTCATTCTAGGATGTTTCAAGACTTCCCATCAGAAAGTATAGCATGATTTTTTTGTCCTCCTGTTAAAGCGTGTAAAAGATCAGAAAACAGAGTCCCCTGCTTGCAATACAGAGAGAAAATAGGTAGAAAGCAGACAAAAGCAGTCCAATAAAAAAGAACACAAAGTCTTTATTGTTTATCTAGAAGAACTGCCTTGTTTGGAAGAAAGAGTGGGATCACCAAAGAGAAGTCAAAGCAGCTGCGGAACAGGGTGGAGTCAAATAGATCAGAGGGCTGGCCTAAAACCTTGATTTCCATATAGTTAGGCCAGAGCACCCATCGGGTCCCAGGCAGGAAGTACCACTGGCTCCTGTTGCATTACTTCAAGGATATCAAAGGTCAGGAACCTCTTGTCCACCACCACCTCATACACATACTCGGAGAACCAATCATCGGTCATGATCAGGTAACCTAGAGAGACAGAACAGGGCATTCAATCAAGTAAATGTGTATTTCCAAATTTTTTTCAAGTTTATTGCAAAATAAATAACTTTCAAAATCTGAGTAGGAAGCCAAAAACAAAAATAACACACAGTCTAAAAAAATCAACTGCCAGTGACAAAAGACAACATATAGAGTCTAACATACAGTCCGCTACTTTCGTACTTTCCACTTATTTTGGATAAACAACTCTATACAATAAAAATACACATTCCAAAAGGTGCATCTGAAAGAGGACTTCCTGCTTTGCTTTCTGAGTAAAGGCCATTTCACTGTGAGCATTGTATTTACCTTAGTGCAGCTGGTGTGTATGTCCTTGTCCACAGATGAATATCACAGAAAAGATAGATACTGTCTAATCACTCTTCCCATCTGCCCCTCTCAGAGCTACTGTCCTTGTTTGTCACAATGTCGTCATTCTGTATCAGGTATCTTATAGACAGATTAACTCAGGGCTTGAAGCAGGAAAAAGTCCTGAGCCTGAAAATTTTTATGCAGCGGGGGGGGGCAAACTAACAGCCCAAAACAGGGACTCAGACATGGCCTTAGGTGAAAACCACACCTTTGCAGACACACAGGTGAGTGAAACACATGAGATCAAGTAAGGCAGAGGAAACACGGAAAGTTAATCATGATCAAGATCTCAGAAATATTAACCACTTTAATTTGCTTAGTAAAAAAACATAGAAAATAAAATTTTTGTGCAAAGAGAGACTGGAGAAAAAATATTTTAAACATCAAATAATAAGAGCACTGGGAGATCACACATCCATAAATCTTAACACACTATTTCCCATCATAACATGTAAGTTGTTTTTCTAGATAACTCAAGTAAAACGTCCATCATAGGACAACCCCCAAATTATCTGCTAAGATAACAAGACATGTCAAGATCCTGAGAGAACAGCTAATATTTACTTGATACAGCACAGAGTAAAATAAACTGTACGGGAGTTTGTCTACTCGGGTCTCTGAACACTGAAGACATTTTGCCACATTTTTATCTGATTTATACACCGTCCACTGAAAACAGCTCTGAGACCCACTTTAGGGCCTCGACCCACAGGTTGAGAGCCACTGCACTAACAGACTGCATTTGGAGCTTGATCCTTCAGATTGCTCTGATATCATGGAGAATAAGCGACGCAGGAAACGTCAGGATGAGTTTATCATTTAGAAAAGGTGAAAACAGAGCTGGACTGCTCAGGAGAGTTGAGTTTTACGGTATACACACAGGACCACTGCCCCGTGCGCTGTGCGTCTTTACGCTCAGCGGGACCGCACCGCACACCTCTTCGCGCTCATATCTCCATGCTCTTGCGCGCGTAGAATAGAGTAGTTTTTATTGACGTCGAGGCTCCTTCAGGCGCCCGCATATATTGGCAGTTCACGGATAATCTTTGGCATTATTTACTGTTCATACCCTCCACCCCGTCTATGTTAATGATGCGCTCTGATTTACTGAGCATCTCGGCGCTCATGATAGAGCCATGCAGGCTGTTCATGATAAAATGGTCTGTCGCCCGTGGTGCTACTTGAATTGGTTAATTAATTTACTTGAATAAGCCGGAGGGCTCCGGCCAGCTTTAACCCCTGGTCTTCGATGTTGCTGTGTGGTACCTGTAGCTGTCGCTCCTGGTGAGGTCGATGTGTGGGAGAGAGCACGCATGGACGCTATGTGACCCGGGTCACGACGAGCTAGTTTTTTTCCGCTGCAGCCATACAATAGTTTTCTGGAAAACGGCACACGAAAACAAGCTCCTGGCTCCTGTTCCAGCCTCCTCTATCCAACTCCAGCACCACTTATTTTTTACTCCTGCTTCCCATCTTGAGGTTTCCTCGCCGGTTTAACATGCCGGTTATACCTGTTAGCAGTATACGTTAAATCAGCTCCTCACCGCTGACGCTGTCCAAATGTTGGAAACTTAAGGCCCGCCCTACTCTGCCCCTGATTGGCTAGAACGCCTCGGTTACCTTGAGTATCGTTGGTGGTTGGAACTATCACATTAAATGACTGGTTTAAGATTAAAAAAATATATATTAAATCACCAAAATATTCATATGCGGGATTTCCGGCACCCTGCCGGAGGTCTTCAAGCCCCGTTAACTGTGATTTTTCTTAAACTGTCAACAGAAGCTCATAATGGGGTGTGATGTATAGAGAGATAATGCTATGACAGCAGGGAGAGGTGATAAAGCTGCAGGACTTTCATGAACCCTGTATGAAAGCTGTGCCGTCACTTGCTGGTGCCGATACTTGCTGCAAATGTGCATAAACGAAATGGTTCAAGTGTGAAACAGGTGTAACTCAAAAGTAAATTTTGAGCAAGTTAAAGCAGAGTCCTCAACTCACAGACAGAAGTAAACACTGGAGGAAGATGAAGGTGGCTGTGGGTCTCTTTTTGTCTTTAAAAAAATGTCTGGCCACATTGTGATGGGTTGTGGGACAATATCACACCATTGAGAGCTTATAGCAACAGCACATGTAGCTGATAGAGTATAATTGTGGTCCACCACAGGCAAGCAGCACAAAATTTATATGAGATGCAAAATCCAGCAGGATCACCTTCCTTAAGGGCAGTCTTGGAGATGGTATAAATTGTTTACATGGCAAATACAGAAAATATGGCTAAATATGGTAAATCTTTGCAGAGCAGCAAGAACTCAACAAGAAAAAACAGTGGACACAATAGATAATTTGTTATATTGATTAAGTTTGGCCATTTTAACCTCTTCCTTAAGAAACAACCAACATTTTTGTTGTTCTTTCTCACTCCTGAGTCCATGACAAGCATGTGGGCACCATTCTTTTGACTGTGTGTGCAGGAACAAGTAAAAGACGGACAAAAATCTAGGTTAGCTTTGCATACGGGTAGTGCTTTGGCCTGTCCCTGTCAACAGTCATCAGATAAACTCGAGAAGGTCCTGTGTGCTTGTTGTACTTCTTTATTTACCATGTAATGTTATGTTATCTGTTTTTAGACTATGATTAGCATTTCATTCAATTTTTGAAATAAATACATACAAAACTAGAAAAGCACTCCACTAGCACAGACCTCCACCAAGCGCCTCAGTTCCACCAATAAATTGTGATTTCCACCCAACATTATAGTCCTGTATTTATTTTATATGCACATTGTGTGCAATGAAAAATATCAATCTGCAGGAAGTGTGATTATTGTTTATATCAATATCTAATAGAGTGACCTAGTTAGCAGTGGGTTTATAACTTGTTGACTGAACCAATTTGCTGCTGCTTGAACAGCTGTTGGTGTTGTGTGCGGTCCAACCAGTGAGCTACGTCACCAGCCTCTCGGTTGGGAGCAAAACCACAGCTCTTCGGTGCGGGCCCATTCTTTCTATGTGGAATTTAGGTATAGGTTTTTGCACTTACACACAGACTACTGATATGACGGACTATTTCCGTATTGACATCAGCAGCCTTGTTTTGAGTGATAAATAGGCATGTCTGGAGGGACTGTGAGCAAGCAGAGCGGCTATGCATGTTTCTATAGCGTTTATGGGATCACGGCAATCACTGGGGAGTTTTACGGGACTGGGATGTTTAGTGCAATTTTGGGAGAGTCTGCTGCCTTAATTTATCTTCGAAACCAAGGCTCCAGGAACAGCTTTCTCCATTGGCAATTTCTTTCTTCTCTCCACTATGTCTGTGAGTAGAACTGCTTGCAAAATTTTCAGTGCTGATTGACTGTTCGGCGTGCCTTGCAACTGTATGTAGCCAGAGTGTGTAACTAATGGAATGGTGCTGTTGGTGGAACAATACTGGAGACAGAGTAGAGACAGCAGACAAAGTGGCGTGGAGAACTCCTCCCCTGGCATTGCAAGGGAAGCTGGGAAATGTAACGACATAGGCTTAAAAAACTAGACATCAGTTTGCAAATAAACTACAATTACCATAACTGTAAATAAATGGGATTTGCCGGTGCAAACTTAAATGTTTTTTGTGACGTCAATGTGGATTGGACCTTCCCTGGATCAAACCAAACCACGGGTAAAATTTTCATGTAACTCTATCCAGTGGTTTTTGCGTAATCTTGCTAAAAGACAGACAAACAGACACAGCCTGCTTGGTGGAGGTAACTAGGCCGCATGGTGCATGCACATACCACCACAATGGCACCTTCACTATGTGAAGAAACCAAAGCCTCTGTTTACTATAGGGAGAGATTTGTCTCAAATAATGCACAAATATAAGATCTGAAATATGTCTTTTATATATGTATACTATTTACTAGGGGTGTAACGGTACATGTATCCATACCGAACCGCTCGAAATGGACCTTCGGTACGGTACAATGCTGTACTGAACGAATACTATGTTTACGTTAGCCGCTGCACATGGCTACTTAATATTCACAGGGGTACTCGTCTGTGATTGGCGTGGTTAGGGAAGTCTTTTTAATATTCATAAGGAAAGTGGTCTGTAATTCGTGCTCTTGGATCACAAAGTTATTGATCTGCATAAGTAGCACATGGCTACTTGAATATTCATAAGAAAAGACGTCGGTTAGCATGCTAACGGCTATCCGCCTTTAGCATGCTCACAGCGGTGAAGACGTAAAGCTGATGGAGGGATAAAAAACAAAAGGACGGCAAAAAACTACCAACAAACGGAGGACATCACTTAACTTTTACTGAACCAGAGGACCCATTTTTCATGGCTGGATGTTTAAGTTTAAGGGGGAACAGCGGGTGCAGCTGAATTCATCGGCCTGTAACCATAAGATCGTCAGTGGGTGAGCAGCAGTTCATTAAAAATGCCGAGCTTTGTGTTAGTGTTTTGTGTGGAGGATATGTGGCTGTGAGCTGCTAATCAGCGTTTAGAGGCTGTGGGCTAACTGGGAGTCGACTGAAGCTACTGGTTGCTTAATGTGTGAAATTAGGCCAAAGACAAATAAGAAACACATTGCCATGCTGAAAGATCTATTCTGTCCAACTTGCAATCAAATAGACGTAATTATGACTTTCCCAGTCATTTTGGAGTTGTGTTCGTGTGTAATCTGTGTTCATAGACGGGATGGTCAGCTCAGACTTAGGCTGGGTTTGGTTTGTTATCGTCTTGAACTCTGGTGAATTTTCTACTGGGGCTCCAGCCTCGTTCTTGTGAGACATGATACTGGATCAGTGTTTGTTTTTCTGTATGTTTCGTTGCTGTTGCTTATGCCCAATAGTTGTTATTGAGTTCTGGAGTTTGGTCGGCTGTCAGAGTGTAGCCTGAGCTGTAGACCTAATTTCACAATTTTTACTTCATTTTTTAAATAGATATTTGATATGAGTGCAAACATTAATCTGTGAAATGTAATTAAAGTCTTAGCCCTCTGCCCATCTGCAAATTAAACTGCCGTCTACATTCAGGCAGCCTCTCCCTGACAGTTTAGATCGGACCAAAGCAGTAACAGCATCCATCAGCGTTTTTATAGCATCGGGTCTAAGACCATATTCAGTTGTGGAAAATGCTGGTTTTAAACACATACCCAGTCGTCCACATTTATGCCAGGAATTTAAAAAGAAACTCATTATTTTTAATTTTATACTTTTGTTGGTTATTTATTTTATTTAGCTTATTAGAATTACCTAGCAGCACATTGAATTGATTTTGTTTTTCAGTTTGTATAATGAGAAATTTTTGGTTTAATAAATGTGTTAAACAAACAACAGGTTTTGCGTTGTTCCCATACTGTACCGAAAACGTACCGAACCGTGACCCCCAAAACCGAGGTACGTACCGAACCGTGATTTTTGTGTACCGTTACACCCCTACTATTTACTCATTTTTCTTAACAAAACTTTGACAGTTATTAACAGATGAACATAAACGCATCGCTGTAGAAATCTGACACCTTCTCCTGCTACTTGGCTAAAGTTAGAAAGATATTCACAGATTCAACCACTCTTTTCAATCCCTGTCATGAAGACTGTAATAACTGTACTGTTGTAAGCTGTAGTGACACCAAAATCAACCTGATGATTAAACATCTGCTTTAGTTTATACAGCAATTCTTATTTTAGAGAAGGGAGTTTTTATTTAATTTAATTAATACGAAGTACTGTTTATTAAAAGGAAAATCCTGGTTTTGCCTACATATGTTATCAAACTATATTTTCACCTCAATAGGCACACAGATCCTAATGAGATATTAAAAATCCTTCTCTAGAACTTATTTTATTCAAGTGTTTTTTATTTTACATAATTCCTCTGCATTTATTGGAGAAATGAATGAAGGCAATAGCCATGACTTAGTCAAGACATGCTAAAAATAATAATAATAACAAAAATAATAATAATACAAGAAAATCAGTGTAACAATATCACAGATTCGTAGAAGTGAGGTTTGAAAAAAATACTTCTATAATCTTCAAACCGATAAAACTTCAAAAGTGTTAAAAACAAATCCCCTAAAGTAGAAGAAATCAAATACGAGACAAAATAAGAATATTAATACTAATACTTATCAATACTAAAACTATTTGAACTTAAAGGATAAGTTCGGTTTCTACAGCTTTCACATTGTTAAGAGAATGAAGTAGAACAATGTACTCACTCAGAAGGCTTTTCTGATACAAACAGTGCTTCGGGAGATATTTATATCCAAAATTGAGCGGTGGACATCCGTATAATGGTAGCACACGGGGCATGTTAGCACCGCTCCTAAAACTGCATTAATTGTCCAAAAACTCATAATTCACCAATATTTCATCATGGTCGCTCGTGCTACTCCTCCATTACAGTCTGTGCTGCTCCGGACACGTCTTTCTGACTGTACTGACCTCTGAACTGAAGAAGAATGTTTGCCTCCGCGCATGCACAGTACGGCTCATTGTTTCAGGGGAAGACCGCCGGCTACACAACGACTTTCTTCTTCCAGTTTTGTGCAAAATGGATGAATATCTATCTGATGAAGATGTTGTGGAGGAGAACTTTGAATATGATGGGTGTCCTTACAGTTTCGAGCCAGAGATTACAGATGAGGAGCTCATCGAAAGGAGGACGCAGAGGCAAAGAGAAGAACAGCTCTCCAGAGAGTATTGCGCATGCGCGGAGGCAAACATTCTTCTTCTTCAGTTCAGAGGTCAGCACAGTCACAAAACATGTCTGGAGCAACACAGACTGTAATGGAGGAGTAGCCTGAGCGGACCATGATGAAATATTGGTGCAACAAATGAGTTTTTGGACGATTAATGCAGTTTTAGGATCAGCGCTAACATGCCCTGTGTGCTACCATTATACGGATGTCCGCCGCTCAATTTTAGATCTAAATATCTCCCGAAGCACTGTTTGGATCAGGAAAGCCTTCTGAGTGAGTATATTGTTCTACTTCATTCTATAAACAATGTGAAAGTTGTAGAAACCGAACTTATCCTTTAAATGGTATAAAATACATAAAAAACTCTTCTCTTAAGTGAGAGTCGTAGTATAAACCAGAGATGTGTGATCCTTAGGGTGAGCTTGGTGTCCGAAGCTTACATCAATACTGCATTGCCGTTTTTATAGTCATAACCTATTAATTAAAAATTCAAAACAAATCATATAAATTGATTTGAAATATAATTCTCTTAAGTGAGAACAGTAATATAAATTTGAGGAGGCACACATTCAAATTGTGATCATTTTGTCAGTCTACCTCATAAATTTGATGGCATTGGCTTTTTTTCAATCAAAAAACCCTGTAAATTATTAAATTGATGTTTTTTCAAACTGTGACATGTATTATGAATAAGATAAGGTCATTTATGTGCAATGTGTTTTCAAAATGTTACATCCCTTCATGGTGACATTACTGAATTTTGTTCACAGTATTCCTTGGACATGGTAATTTGCCAACGGCCCCTACGCCAAAGCAATAGACTGAAAAATCATAATTACCATTCCTTAGTCTTTTATCTTACATCACTTATGTTGTATAGATTTTCATCACATTGTGAAATCCCATCCATTTAGACATCCATTAATGTACAGTTTAAGAATATACAAAATAATGGTAGTCAGTTTCTTCTAATCATTTTCCAGTGACAACATATGTGACATTGCTTTATTACTTCACGTTAGGGATGTAGCAGTATGAAAATTTCATATCACGGTTATTGTTACCGAAATTACAACGGTTATCATTATCGCAGTATTGTTGCATTGTGCTCAAAATGTTCTAAAAGTACTCTGACACAGTCTTGAACTCATTTAACCACTTTAATATTATAAATTTAACAGTTCTTTTGTCTTTTTGTCAATAACTCTGTCAGGAAATGTCCTTTAGCTGGCTCTGTTGAAAGAATATTTCACATTTTACACAACACGTGACCATGTGCGATCCTTTTATATTTGACTTGTACAGACTTTGATGTTGAAACACACACAAAAATAATTTAAAGATGAAGTAGTATTCTCTCATGTAACAAAGCATATGAAAACTATTTTCAAAGGGCTTTAGTAAGATACAAGGTATGGTTATGAAATAATGAGACTGTGCTTATGAGGATAAAACCACATGGTTCACGGTCAGGAGTGCTATATATTAGAGGTTGACTTTTAACACACAACTGCTGCAAGTTTCCAATACGTGATGTCTTTAGTTCACTTCTAGCCACTCATTGAAGTGCAAGTGGTTTTGCTGAGGCATTGGGACATTATTAGCTTAAAAGTTTATGGAATTAATTTGAAATTTCATGTGAAATTGAACTAAACAGCATCCATATCATTTCTAACATTAATTAATGTGTATAAGGGATACTGTATGTTATAATTATGTGTGATTGAATAATGAACAGCTAAATACAATGATGACAGAAATGGTCTCCATTGAAAAAACAGGCTGTTCAGCATATTTTCATGAAATGCCAAAAAGAACCCTCACTTTTGAATGAAGTAGTGCCAAGGCTGTTCTGAGACTTCTGGCTCTGGATCAAAAGGAAAAACCCCAAGCACATTTGCAAGGACATTCTGGAACAAAATGAAGGAAACCCTAATTCTACACCCCTTCAACATAATGCATTGCCCAACTTTAAAGCTGATCATTATACAAAGCCTTAACAGGGACACTGTCACTTCAATCAGAAACCTGCAGTGAAAGACATCACTTACTGAAAATTAAAAGCAGCTGTGGTAAATAACACTGTGGAAACACGTGGTTTTATGCTCATAAGCACAATGTCATGAGTTATTGGTAATACCTTGTACATGACGACTCTGTGTGCCTTTGCTTGGTATTTTTATTAAAAAAACATGTATTTAAGGCACTTAATCCACTGGCTGAATTAGCTGATAGGTCATGAAACAGAATGTAGCTGTTTCTAAGTACTACTTACTTCTTCTCAAGTATACATTTAAGATTGAATGTATTTTTCCAGGTGGATGTATGCTTCCTCTGATTATTATTAACAAATAAATTAGAGGCAATAAAGCCACAACTGTTTTATCCAAAACTTCAAACATTATGAGTTAACAGTTGGCAAGGCCTCATTATAAACCCTTGTGGACTGTTGGGGCTGAAGACAGCCACTTTGAGTAAAATTTTCTCAGTTATTTGACCATAACTTTTCTTGTATTGCAGCAAATCGAATGAATTTTGGGCAGGAAGCTTATTTTTTACATACATTTTGAAAATACTATTTAAAATTTTTCAAAAGATCAATAAGTCACCATGGACAAATTTATTGTACACTTGTACTGTTACGGCTGTTTTCAATCGCTATAATTTAAACTGCTTTTACTGAAATATGGAATGGTTTTATGGGAAGGGTACAGCATCAAATGACCTATTATTCAACATAAAACATGATCAGAGACAGATTTTTTATGTGGCATCATAGTCTTAGATATGTGAAAGATTAATAGCATCATTGATTTTTAATCATTTTTAATTTTTTTGTAGCATCAGTTTTTTTCAAAAAGTTACATAGGTACTGTTATGGCTGTTTTCAGCCACTATCTTTTAACTGCTCTAAAAAGCCATCCAATCAATATTTTCTACTTTTTTCACTGAAATCTCTTAATTCACTTCTGTCCTTCTCAAAATTACCAAGCACTGAAAAATAAATAAAACATTTAACCTCTTTGTGGCCATTTAAAGAAATATGGGAGGGACTGTGGGAAGGGTACAGCAACAAATGACCTATTTTTCAATATAAAACATGATCAGAGACAGAAGATTTTTTACGTGGCATCAAAGTCTTAGATATGTCAAAGATAAGTAGCATCATTGATTTTTAATCATTTTTCACTTTTTTGTAGCATCAATTTTTTTCAAAAAAGTTACACAGGAACTGTTATGGTTGCTTTCAGCCACTAACTTTTAACTGCTCTAAAACATATCAGATCAATATTTTTTTCTATTTTTTTTCTGCTTAAATCTCCTAATCCACTTCTGCCCTGCTCAAAACTACCAAGCATTGAAAAATAAATTTAAAATATAGCCGCAGGCGGCAATTGGCATGTTCAACCCTTTTCAGGCTCTTTTCAACAACCCATACCCTAAAAGTCACTGGCTTGCACTCTCAAATGCTTTTTCCTCTCAAGCTCAGTGCAACCACAGCTTCTCTCTGGGTCATCCAAAGTCATCACTGTTGAAGAATTGGCATTTAATAATGAATAGGCCAAGCCCCCATTAATGGATTAACATGAAACTGAACCTTTCAGCCAATACTGGCGCCTAGAGTACCCACTGAATTTGGTGAAATTTCGCCCAATTGTCTTTGAGATATAAACATGTGGTGTTTATGGCGCCACTTATGGGTTTAGCTCAAATTGCTATTGCAGGCAGCTTCCCTGTGTCATTGTGAACCTACCAAGCAAACTTGGTGAGGATTGGCACAAGGTGTTGGAGTTATCACCGGTCAATTTTAAGCTCTGCCCAACATCAAAGATATTTTGGTGGCTGCAGGCCATGTTTTTCATTTAATCAGGCCCATCTCTAGAAGGCTTTATAATGGTTGTCTCCTAAGTCAATTGCCTAAAGTTGGGGCTGACTGAGTCAATTTTTGAGAGGTCCTGTTTATTTTATTTTTTTACTTTTATGCAAATTAGCAAAAATCCATAATAGTAGTGTTCATGGTTGCAAAGGTTTTTTGTAGAGGAATATCAGACTAAACTGTCAATGCAAAGTCAAGTCATTAGGTTTTGTTAGCCTGTAAATTTTGCACATTTTGCCCTATGCTGTAGCGCCCCCATCAGGCCCGATTCCTGTCAGAATTTTTTTGCCGCACTTCATTGTCATTTATAGTTGACCTGCCAAGTTTTGTGTCTCCAGGTCCTTCCAGCTCTCCAAAATTGAAGCAAAGGCAATATTCATTAAGCTCCGCCCACTGTACAATTATCTCGGTTCCCTGTGGCTGTTTTTTGATCGATCTTTCTCATTTATAATAGAAATGACTGTCTCAATCCCCTGATGCCATATTGTGAAATTGGTGTTGATAGCATCTATATTTCGAACTTTCTATTCGTTTTACTGTTTTTTGGAATTATGCAAATTAGGCCAAAATCCCCAATAGCAACAGTGGTGGTGCAAGAGGCATTTTTGTAGAGGACTATCAGGAGAAGATGTGTGTTTATTTTCAAGTCAACAGGACTGATGGTGTGGAAGGGAGAGCCTTTCAAGATTGGTACTGTATGTTATAGCGCCCCCTATTGGCCAGTTTTGATCCATTTTTTTTTCTGCATTACTCAGACATAATTTGTAGATGACCTACTAAGTTTGGTGTCCCTAGGTCATTTCAGTTGACCACAAATGAAGAAAATGTACTTAATGCTGAATAGGCCACGCCCACTTTCACCAAAAAATATGCCTCTCAAAATTTCAGCTAATACTGGCCCCTAGAACATGCGCACAAAATTTGGTGAAATTCCGACTTACCGTCTTTGAGATATAAACATGTGGTGTTTATAGCGCCCCCTATGGGTTAAGCTCAAATTGCTTTTGCAGTCAGCTTCCCAGTGTCATTGTGAAGCCAACCAGCAGATTTGGTGATGATTGGGCAAAGGGTGTTGGAGGTATCACCAGTTATGTTAAACTCTGCCCACCACCTTAGATGTTTGGCTGGCATGTTTTTTCACCAATCCGGCTCATTTATAATAGAAACTTGTCTTTTTGTCCCCTGAGGCCATATACCTGATTCGGTGTTGATTGAGTCAATCTTTCTCAACTTCTATTCATGTAAGTGTTTTTGAAATTATGCAAATTAGCAAAAAATCAAATTAGGCCGACTTCAGAGGTCCTTGAGGCTTTTTTGTAGAGCACATTGAGCTGGACTTGGGCCTTGATTTTCAAGTCAATCGGACTTACGGCGTGAGGGGCGTGGCCTTTCCAAAAATAACAGCCTTAATTACAGTGCCACCTTGTGGCTGACTTGGCTCATGATTTAAGGAAACCTGGTGCACATCATTTCCAATGTTTTGGCCAAGTTTCAGCTTTCTGGCATATTCCAGCTCACGGGAATTTTGGCCTAAGCGGTAGAACGGAAATAAAAATAATAAACCGGCACAAAAACAATAGGGTTCTACCCCTTCGGGGTTAAAATCAAAATCTATACTTTTATTTTTACTCTGGGCCATATCTTGCATTTTTCAGTATTTTTTTTTAGTTTGGTTATTTTTATTTTATTTGTATTCATGCTTTTCTCTTTTTGCTAAATTATTGCCTTTACTACTGTACCACATTGATGATCTCATTTTGCTTACTTTATTTCTAGGACCAACTAGTATCATACTTAGATACTAAGATAATTTAACTACCTAATGTAAATTTCTATAACATATGAAAGCATTCCCTACACCTGCTTCCTCTACTCACTGTCAGTGTTTCCTGTTCTACTCTTTGAAATCAAATTAAATGTAAAGCTATTGGATGTAAAAAGTATTTGAACAAAATACACATAATTCTGGGCAAGTAGCCTCCGCATTGATTTACGTTCTGAACCAGCCTTTACATGGAGCCATAATCAAAGTAGGTTATTTACCACTCCATATCTCAGTCCTTGATCACATTAGCAGCTTCTGTTGATGTATCATGAGTGTCATCTTGTTGTGTCCACTCTGCGGACTTGACGCACAGAACGGATGTTTACAGTTGACGAGCTGCAGCAGTGACGACGTGCTATCATGCTAAGCTCCATGTTAAGCTAACTCCATTTGACATCAGACACACTGCACTGTTTTCTTTTCGTCCCTTCTTGTAGTGACCACACACTTGGGACACTCTCTGCCATTTCTTCTGCGGACTCTCTCCTTTCTGCCTCTCTCTTTTCGCTTCCTTCATGATTTTACAAGCCGCGGCAGCGGATGTAGCAGGCATGCTGTGCCACAGAAATGACCGTCCGTGTCAAACTCCGTGCACTCTGTAGTAGTCCATATATATATTTTATATGTATAATTATATATCAAATGAGGCTTCGAGGCACACAATTTGCCACAAGGATATTTTGTAATCGAATAATCAGGATTATCCGAGGAATTGTTTCAGCCCTACATGATACCCCGTCAAAAATCTCCAGTCTCTGATGACTTTTTTTTTAATAGAAAAAAGGTCATTTCATGTTTTACCCCTCCCATAATCAGTGGCGTTCTTTCTGTAAAATTGCCCTTAAAGGATAACTTCGGTTCCTGCAGCTTTTACATTGTTTCTAGAATGAAGAACAACAATATACTCACCCAGAAGGCTTTCCTGATGCAAACGGTGCTTCGGGAGATATTTAGATCCAAAATCGAGCAGCGGACACCGATATAATGTAGCCTGTAGGGCATAGATCGCCGCTCCTAAAAACTGCATTAATCGTCCAAAAACTCATGTTTTTCACCAATATTCCATCATGATTCGCGCCGAATGGGCGGCCATTGCAGCCTGTGTCTCTCCACACAGCGCTGTGTGGCTGAACTAACCTCTGAACTGACGAAGAAGACCGGGTACCTCTGCGCATGCGCAGTACTCTCCGGAGCGTTGCGATCACTTCTTCATTTCTAAGAGCTCCTTATCTGTATACTGTGGCTCCAAACTGTAAGGACACCCATCATATTCAAAGTCCTCCTCCACAACATCTTCATCCCATAGATATTCGTCCATTTTGCACAAAACTGGAAGAAGAAAGTCGATTTGTAGCTGCCCTGAAACAATGAGCCGCACTGCGCATGCGCGAAGAGCATGTAAACAAACTCGTTGGTTCAGCCACACAGCGCTGTGTGGAGAGACACAGGCTGCAATGGCCGTCCATTCGGCGCGAATCATGATGGAATATTGGTGAAAAACATGAGTTTTTGGACGATTAATGCAGTTTTTAGGAGCGGCGATCTATGCCCTACAGGCTACATTATATCGGTGTCCGCTGCTCGATTTTGGATCTAAATATCTCCCGAAGCACCGTTTGCATCAGGAAAGCCTTCTGGGTGAGTATATTGTTGTTCTTCATTCTAGAAACAATGTAAAAGCTGCAGGAACCGAACTTTTCCTTTAAGGTGTTAAGATTTGTAATTTATTTTTCAATGCTTGGTAGTTTTGAGCAGGGCAAAAATGGATTAAGAGATTTATGTGAAAAAAGTGGAAAAAATATTGATCTGATATGTTTTCAAAGCAGTCAAAAAAGTTAGTGGCTGAAAACAGCCATGACAGTACCTGTGTAACTTTTTTTTAGATCTGATGCTACAGAAGAACTAAAAAGACATCAAAGTCAGTGATGTCACTAATCTTTGACATATCCAAGACTATGATACCCCGCAAAAAATATTGATCTGATATGTTTTTAGAGCAGTCAAAAAAGTTAGTGGCTGAAAACAGCCACAACAGTTCCTGTGTATAGTATACTTGAACAGTCCACAAGGGTTTAGCTGGCTTCTGAAGCAGGCAACCACCTGAGGAAGCACTTTTTTGCATTTACTGGCAAAGTCAACATTGAGTAACTGTCTCATTCTCTATGCTAGGTCAAATACAATTTTGTGTGTTGTTTTGATTTTATTTGGTGCAGTTTGTAAGAATTGCATAATCGTCCCTCAAGCATTGCACATGGAAATGTTCTCTTTCATATTTCAGGAACATGTACGGAATTTTTCTTAGGGAAGTAGGTGTGTGCAATAAGACACTCTTGAAGGTAGCATGGGCATCCCAAATAGCTAACTCAGGTCCAAGTACAAGTTCTTTTTGACAGAAGCAAAAACACTATAAAAATTGATAAGCCATTACAAACTTACAACTGATTGGCAGCCAAAAAGCTCAAAACAAAGCTTGGCAGGCCATTTAAATGAACTGCATGATCACGCTTGCTGGCAGGTACTTGCCAATATATTTCGTTTTCATACTTAGGCAAATTCCAACATGGAACATATTCTATGCACGAGAGTAGGAACATTATTGTTCCGCTAATGTTTTCAAAATAGCTGAAATTTCCACTGAAAAGAAAGAATGTGAAAAGCAACACATATACACATATATATTAGGGATGTAACGATATGGAAATTTTGAATCACGGTTATTGTAACCAAAATTATCACGGTTATCATTATTATCGCGGTATTGTTGCAGTGTGCTCAAAATGTTCTAAAAGTACTTTTACATAGAATTGAAATCATTTAACCCCTTTATTGTTATATTCATAACAGTTCTTTTGTCTTTTTTGTCAATAAATGTGTCAGACTCAGAGGCCAAACAATGCAAACTGCGCATGTGCACCTCGCGTGAGGCTCCTAAATCGAGGGCAGATACGTAGTTCTGGCTTTTCCAGGCAAAGAGTAGCATCACCGTGCGTTACTGAGGCAGTGTGGTGATGAAGCATGATATAACGGTAATTTTAATTGGACATGGTAACGATTACCGTGGGAAATTTTATCGCGGTTTACCATTTTACCGGTAACCGTTACATCCCTAATACATATATATATATATGTATATATATTTATATATACAGTCATGGAAAAATTATTAGACCACCCTTGTTTTCTTCAATTTCTTGTTCATTCTAATATCTGGTACCACTAAACGTATAATACAATGAACACAACAAAAAATGCAGCTGGTCACGTAATACTTTGTCCTATTTGACATTCTTAAGCTTAATTGATTCCCAGGGTATATAAGAGGCCATTTCATGTCACAAGCAGCACTGCACATGCAAAGGCCTAGAGTGGTTTCCTGCTTACATTCAAGCCGTAGCACAACTCAGAAGTTGTCAGCTCTCACATAATGCCTAAAACAAAAGAATTATGTGAAGCCACAAAGGCAGCCATCTTGGCACTGCTGGAAATTGGCATGAGTGAGAGACAGGTAGCGAAAAACTGAAGATCTCCAAGACAGCCGCTCATTACAACAAAAAAAACAAGCTGAAGATGGCACTACCAAATTGCTACCTGGCCGTGGCAGGAAACGTCTTTCTACCCCACGAGATGACCGTGCACTCATCCGTTCCTGTGTCAGGAATCGTCGTCAGACCTCCAGGGACCTTAAAAATGAGTGGGCACTGTCGAGAAATGTGACTTGTTCAGCCAGGACAGTTCGAAACCGACTTGTTGAAGCTGGTTTGAAGTCACACAGAGCACGCAAGAAGCCCTTCATCAATGAAAGGCAGAGGAAGGCCCGGTTACTCTTTGCTCGAGACCACAAGGATTGGACTGTTGATGATTGGGCTAAGGTTCTCTTCAGTGATGAATCCAATTTTGAATTGATGCCCACTCCAGCCAACTTACTGGTTAGGAGGAAGCCTGGAGAAGCTTACAACCCAGACTGTCTTGCCCCTACAGTAAAACATGGGGGTGGATCAGTCATGCATGCGCCACACGCGGCAACAACAACAACAACAATGGCGACGTACGGTGTAGCATATGTGCTAATGAAGCTAGTGACCCTACTATCCCTGTTGCAGCAAAATCTCCTTCTTCTCAATCACCACCGAGTTGAACAAACAATTATCAAGGACACATTACGGCACTTTATGATCACTTTATCACCATCTCTGTTTACAACTTTTTCCGCAAGTGCGCATGCCCACTGCTTTTTCGTCTGTTTCCGCTTGTTTCCGTCATATTGTTACAGCGCCCCTAGAGATCTGGCATGTGTTTTTACTGCGTTTTGATGCGTATCGAGTGCATTCATGTGGACGCACACATTTTCTGAAACGCCTTCGTCTTTATGACGATCGTTTTGGAAACTGTTTAGCGTTTTGTCTTCGTGTGGATGGGGCCTAAAACACATGTATAAAGTCAATTGCCATCTCTACATTGTTACCTAACTATTTCACCATGTCATTATCCAGTTGCATGCTGCTGCCGGCTGTATTGTGAGGAAAAATTCCAGGCAGCCCCCCAAGGCACCAGAATGATTTCCTTGGAAATTCTAGTTTCACACAAATGTTTCAGTTTCACATAGCTGTCTTTCGTTTCATTCTTCTGCTGTTGGGGTTGCAGTTTCCCCTTTCTCCAGATTTTGATTCTTTCCAGATTTTTCATAAAAAGTGTTATCTCAAGACACTTTACAAAAGAGCTGGCTGAAGACAAACCTTTCCTTGTATGGCTAAAAATACAACAACATACATATATACAGTAATTTCTAATACATAACAAGCTGTCATCTATAGCATGCACCCCATTTTTGTATTGCTTCTTGCCAGGAAAAACACTGTATCCATATATAAAATGCACCCACATTTTGCCATACAACACAAAAAATACCTTTATGCAAAGATTTAATTAATGAAATTTCTATATTCACAGCAAATACCATACACAATTTTCTCTCTCTCATCGCAATGTTGGTGAGACTAAATATTTTACATATTTTACTTGTGCTTGTGTACAACAAGGACCCCGAAAATTAGTCATCATTTAGGAGAAAAAAATGTGCATGGTATATGAGAAAATACAGTACACATATACATTTATCAAATACACATACCAGTATACATATACTGCCTCACCAAAAAAAAAGTCAGCACCAAAAAAAAAAAAAGGTCACACACCCCAATATTTCGTTGGACTGCCTTTAGCTTTGATTCCAGCATGTATTCTCCGTGGAATTGTTTTGATAAGCTTCTGCGTTGTCACAAGATATATTTCCATCCAATGTTGCATTAATTTTTCATCAAGATCTTGTATGGTTGGTGGGAGAGTCTGGCCACTGCACAAAGCCTTTTCCAGGACATCCCAAAGATTCTCAAAGGGGTTAAGGTCTGGACTCTGTGGTGGCCAGTCCATGTGTGAAAATTATTTCACATGCTCCCTGAACCACTCTTTCACAATTTAGGCCCGATGAATCTGGGGACTGTAATCTTGGACTATGCTCATGCCATTAGGATTTTAATATTGCTTGGGCAGTTCTTAACCCAGTTTCAGTAGTTTCTGCAAAATCCTTGGATGTTTTCTCTGCTTGATGCATGCCAATGATTTCACCCTTCTTAAACAGACTAACATCTTTTCTATGACCACAGGATGTGTCGTTCAGCATTGTTGTTTAATAATGTAAAGCTACATATTACATCATCTGGGGTTGAATAACTTGTTGCCAGCTGAAAGATAATTGTTGTGCAGTTATTATCCAATAGGAGGCTCACACCTATTTGCTTAGTTAAATCCAGGTGGTGACTTTTTTTTTGCTAGTCAGTGTATGCACATATCCAAACCCAACATGAATCCATCATGAGCAGAGCACTAGGAACAACCAAAGTACAGAAAGGTGCTTCTGTAGGGGGCTTACAGTAACAGAAGCATGAAAATACCTTTGTTTATCAGTAGGATATCTTAAGCAGATCCAGTCTTATGTTGAACAGCCATTATGCCAAAGCTGTGCTGGGTGTATGGGCGAAGAAAGACAGGCAGGCAGAGACAAACGGACTAATGTAAGAACTGAAATTAGTGACAGATCCATGGGCCAATCATAAATCTGTCCTCATCATATTTGTCTCTGCTGAAAATTAATTTATTAGAGGTCAGTCTCTTGAGATGCGGCATCTAGTTTTCATCCCACGTCTGTATGACTGTAGTGGTAATTTTTATAGAAGTATAATCAATAACAATCAAGAAAGGAGCAATCAATCAAATATTTACATTAACATCTATAATGACCATGAGGTCATATACAACAGTATCAAAATGAGAATTTATGATTAGCGACGTCTTTTCTGCTGTAATTGGGGGTTGGGGTTGTTTAGACAAAGGACTGATAATAAGAATTTAGGACAGTGACCAACTTATGGACACCGACTCCACAAATCTGCCCTTATCATATTTGTCTTAGTTGAGTATAAATGTATTAAAAGGTAAAACCCTTGAGATGTGACATCTAATTTACAAAAGGGATCCAATGACTGTATGGTACTTAAGATACAGTAGTTACAAAGGATGTATAATCAATACAATCATGGAGCTGCACACATCCTCCCGTCAACTTTGTTTTTTTTATCAGTCCCAAATGTTGCTTACTAGTGGCGTACGTTTTTTTGTTTTGTGTGTGTACGCAGCATTCATTAATGAGGCCCCAGTTCTTTTAAAACTGTGACTGAAGCTGTTAGCATCTATGCTAATCTCTGTACAAGCATTCACTTCCTGCTGTCATCACAATTGTAGTTCCTACCTCTTACTGCTTTAAAGAACACTCATTGGGCAGTGCGTAATCATTGTAAATTGGAGCTTGGCAAGATGGATCTACATGGTTATAGACACAGGTGGATCCAGCCACTGTGCAATATGAAACGGCACTTGCGGGATGAGGGGATTTTTCAATTTGTCCCGTGAGTAGGCGTTAAGATAGTTCAGCATTTGCCAAATCCGACAATCAATAGTGTTGTACGTTAAGACGTCTATCCAGACTTGTTGTTTAGAAATGTAATTTCTTAAAACACTGGTGACACATTGGTAGGGTCTAGCATGGGGAGCATGAACTTGAAGTACATTAACACTGTGCATCAAATCAAACATTAAATGTCATACCTTTTTACTATGGCCTTTATTAAGAAACACTGGTTACTCCACAAAAGATACATAACATACTGGCTTATGCTGCAAACAAAACTTTATCTGCTCAAATTACCATAAAAATTACCACTGATAAAGAATTGGTTTTTAGGATAAGGATTACATACGTTTATAATTCTTCTTACACCCCTTTACTTCATGTAGGCTGAGAGGCTTCAGAAATTGCAGATTCAAGCTACAATATTGCTTTATGTTCATTTCTAGATTGTCACCTATTTGCATTGTTAACTGTTTTTACGTTGTAATTTACATAAAGATATCAATCAATCAATTAGAATTGTAACTAATTTACAGGTCTTTAGTGAAATCAACAGAGAATGACAATTAACAAGCCTTGGCAAGCTTAAATTAGAATATGCAAATGACTGCATCACGTATTCAGTAACAGCTCAGAGAAGAGCCAGTTAAATGAATAAATAATACATCATCATAATTTCCCCAAATATATTTCAAAGAAAAAGAATATTTAAATACACTCCAAAAACTTGAATAATTAGAGGTAGGGATGGGAATTTCGACTAATTTCCCCGCCGACTAGTCTCAAATTTTATTTGCGACTAGTCGACTAGTCTATAAGCAAGAAAACTCGCAATTTAATACACATATTAAGTTAAAAGTTTAACATGCAAATGTTTTTTTAGGAACTATTTAGCCCAAAAATTCAGGACAAACTGTTAATCTAAATTCTATTGATGTAACAACAACTGACTGAATAAAGTTGAACAATTTAAAGAGAAATACATTTCTGATATGTTTGCCAATGCAATGCATGGCATTTATTATAAATACTGCTTTGGTATGAAACTTAGATGCAGCAGCATGACAATTCCAAACGTACAACATAGTAGCCTAGAATAGAATTTCCCTGAAATCTCTGGCACTTAAGACTAGTGCACGATTCAAGAAACTTTCATTTCTTAAGAATATTTAACTGTAATTGGAAGGTCAGGATATTTAAAATAAAATAAATTGAACAAAAAATATTGTAAATTTAACAAACAAAAAAGAGAAAAAAAGCAATGAAAATGAAATGGCCTATCTTTTAGCAAAATTGCATGTAAATAAAAATAATTATACTAGTCAAAAACAAAAAAAAAAATAGACCCTGTCTCTGTAAAGAAAAAACAAAACTCACACAACAATAAAAACTCTGGCCTAAATGAAATGGAGTTTATACAGTTCAGGAACTGTGACATGTACTTTCTCCCAGTCAATTCGTACTATCTGTCAAACGTTTGTAACTCTTGGCTTTTCAGCCGTATTGAAGGGCTGCACTTCTCGCAATGTAGCGAACAACACTGTCTGTGAGCGCATCATTTTGGGGTTTTATCTATATGTTCTTTGCCGACCAAACACCTCAGTAAGTGTTGACTGTCAGGACAAAGGCTCCGCTGCACCTGCACATCTTCGTCGCCACTACTTTCTTTTTTTTTTTTTTTTTTCCCCCCTTGTTTGCATTGTCTTTTCAGCTGGGCACTGTGTCTGATGACAGCATTAGAAAGACCAATGCATTTTTTTTCTAGCAAGTTGGAGAATGCGAGGATGATTCACTGCTATAGTGACCATCACCAGCCCTCCCTGTAGGCTACTCCATCAAATCAAACTTTATTTAACCCCTGATGAGAGCTGAAGGGGAGGGCTGTGCCACACCACAGTGTGAAGGAAGGGGAAAAATAGTGACAGAAGGACAGGATGAGACAAGACAAACAGAAAGGAGGACAGACAGGCAGTGTTACTGATTGAACAGTCCAAGTGTTATGTTGATCTAAGGTCCTACAGGAATTGACAGCAGTACGAAACCAGAGATACCAGAGAAGCGGGGTCTTGATAGCTGGGGGGGAGGTGAGTACACGAGGATCAGGTATGGAGGAACATGCATCACAGGATGTGAGCAGGTGTGTTAAAGTGTCCAACTCAGCAAGTTCTGACGGGAAGAACTATTTCTTTACAGTAAGTCTCGACAGGAGCTTGAGTGTCTGTGCAAGCATGCATGTGAAGTAGGGTTGTCAAAAGTATCGATACTCAAAAAAGTATCGATACTAAAATGTTGTATCCGGATACGATACTCACTTTCAAAAGTATCGATACTAACCCCCCCCTCCCCCTCGGATGCCGAGCCGCCGCCGCCGTCCCTCTCACTCTGCCTCCTCACCATAGACTGTAAAAAACATGGACGCCGTGATGCTGGGCTCAAATTGAAGCCTCCACGAAAACTGCTCCCCCTGGTGACTGGCTGCAGTATAGGTCAAATTTCCGTCTCCCCCATTCATCTGGACGGGCCGAAGTGAAACTTCAAAAAATTATTACACCTCGTGTAAATATTTCTCCCATCCGTATGCTGTGGTGACATTAAAGTATTATTGGGCTGCGTGTTCTCCAAGTCCTCTTTTGTCTGAAAAGTTTCTTTTTTATTAGTTATTAGAGTTTAAAAATAACCGCGGTTTACGGCAGTTTCACAATGATTGTGTACGGCGTATGCTGAGGCGTGTTGCGACCGTTTACGACAGCTGCGTCCGGATTATGGCCCAAATTCTCTACTGGCTGCACAATGGCGGCGCCCTGACGAGGGATATTTTGGCTTCAAGTCCGTTACATGGCGGAAGGCGGAGCCACGCTATCCAGTTCTTATAATACATCCATGCTCCTCACACACACACGAGAACAGGCACCCTCCCCCTCCCTGTGACGCGCTCAATAACAAAACAGCATGAGTAGTGCTGCTGCAGGAGGGCCAAATCAACCAGTTTTGGTTAAAATAAAATTCAAAGTCGCTCAAAATAAAAGGACGAAATAACCCCCCCTCACCTCCTATGCTAAACACTCACTGCAATAAGGAGGAGGACGAAGTGGAGGAATTAGCTGCAGCGCCTTCGTCAAATTAATCGGTTGTGTGGACCTATTTTGGCTTCCCATGTAAAAGACGAGCGAACGGTGAGAAGATTGCGGACAAAACAACAACCGTGTGCAAAATATGCCGCTACAGTTCACTGTATACTGAGGCGAGTAAAACTTCTACCAACTCCGAACTGTGACGTCCGTCGGACGTAAATAAAGGTGACTCCGGCTTGGGAATACCTGCTTTTATTTCACAGTCACTGTGGGCTGTGACCACGCCAACTACAACTTTAATTCAAGAACAAAACAGTGGGTAGTAATCTCTACACCTCCTGCTATCGGCTCTCTCCTATGCTCTCTCCCCTCCTCGCTAACACACACACTAACTCTCCCCTCTGAACTCTTGACCCGCTGGCCCCTCCTATTTGGTCCCTTCACTGACCGCCAATTCATAGGAAACATTAAAATCCACATTGAACACATAACAAACCGTAGAACTGCACCACTATGTTTGTGTAAGTCTGCATAAAAAACAATATTTGATTTTTGCATCTACTGTTGAGTTGACAGAATTTGATCATACTTGAAGATCAGAAGTATATGCACTGTTATAGGCTAAATATTATAGTTCACAGTTCAGACATTTATAGGTCTAAACTGCGAGGACTGCTATTTGTTTTCGTTTTCATTCAAGAATGCAGTTATCCTGATTGTTACAACAACAAAGCACTTTTTATTGAGATTTTATGTTTGTACTTGCACTGTAGTCTAAATAAGAGGAAAAAAAACTAAAATTTTGTTTTTTTCAAAGAGCATTTATTTTGTTCTGATGCAGCAATATTTTTTGTATTGTATTATTATTTTTGCATTAGGAAGAAAATACAGAAAATGAGACTTTTGCACAACTTCCTAGAGGTTATATTTGCATTTTTTGTTAATAAAAATGTTTCTTTTAAATATTGGGTTCTTTTTTTTATCCTTGTGGTATCGAAAATAGTATCGAGTATCGAATATATTTCCTGAGTATCGGTATCGAGTTGAAAATTTTAGTATCGTGACAACCCTAATGTGAAGTGGTCACCGAATACCCAGAAAGTTTCCCCCCTGCCGGGAGATCACGGCCGCCGGCACCCCCGGGCCACCAGGGCACCCGAGACCCACCACACAGGCCCCAAAAGCCGCGGGGCCAAGGAACAGCCCCCAGGCCCACGGGGGGCAACCGGCCTGCCCCCCAGAGGCACCAAGGACAACACCCCGGAGTCCAGGGCGGGGCAAACCCCGCAGACAGCACCTGCCCCGACCAACCAAAAGAGCCACCCCGTCCCCAGGGCATCGTCCCAGGCCCCACCCCGCAGGCGCCAGAGCCCAGCTGCACCGAGAGCCACCGACACACCCCCACATTTGCAGGGGCTCCCAGCAAGAGCCATGGTGGAGAAGGGCCGGACCCGACCAGCCACACCAGGCCTAGTCTAAATATGCACCCCGTGTCCATCCCAACTTTTCTGCATCTTGGCTCCCTGACAAAGATACAATATCCCTCCACCGTGAATAAGTGCAGCTAAGTGTAATGTGGTGCATTAAAACTGGGGAAGAACAGGTTGAGTGAGTGCCTATCGACTCCCCCTCTCACTGCCTGCCCCAGAGACATGGATGTTGTGTAGCATTAAAAACCAAGGGAAGTTGAGGCAGGCAGGCTGCAGGCAGAGAGGGGACCCAACCTAAAACAGATTGTGCCCCCTCCCCACCCCCCGTCCCGCCCCCCCCCAAGGTGGTGTATGTGGTGCAGTTAAAATTGGAGGACAAGGTAGGCAGGGGTGGCGAGCTGGTTGCCCCCCTACCAGCCCTGACTCCAAGAACCCTAAGTGTTGTGAGAGTGCCCAGAGGTGAACATATTTAAGGAGTGCGATGTGTGAGTGAAGAAGTGGTAATTACGAGGCTGGGCCGGTGGGGCCAGCCCCGACCAGCCACGGCAGATTGGGAGTGTGGGAGCAGCGTCAGGCAGCCCCCAGAACAGCGGGCCCCAGGACCCAAGGGCGGCAACCCAGTTGGACCCCAGAGACTAGGTACCCCCCACAGAGACACATCCCCCAGTGGACCGAGGCACAAGAGCCACCGGCCCGACACCCACCGAAGACCAACCACAGGAGGAACATCCCCAGGCTGCAGCCCAGCACAGGAAGACCACAGGGCCCCCCCCCCAGGGCACCAAACCAGCGAGTCCCCGGCACATGCCACAGGCCCCGACCCGCCAGGAGAGGCAGGACCAGCACCAGGCGACCCAACCCAGCACCACAGCCCCATAAAGCATCTGGGGCCGCCCCACCCAGGCCTGGGAGCCCACACCATGGGGTGGGCCCACAAGCTGCAGAGCCAGAGCCCCTCTCCCCACCAGAGGCGAGCCAGGCCCTGGGGGGGGGACCCCCAGGCGCCACTACTTTCAAACAAATACGACATATCAGCTCGTAGGTGTTCATGAGCTCACACCTTGTTCATCCTGTTTAAAACCAACACATTCTCACACTGGGGCAGCCGGCTTAAGAACCGTGTCTTCTGTGCCATCATTCATATTAGCGTTTGTTTCCTCATTACTCCTCAGGACGCTCACTTCAGCTCTCTCCGTGTGTCCGCGCGAGCGGCCCCGTCTTCACCCCAAAGATCGCATGTTTGACAGATGCTCACTCGGCTATAAATCCGCTAAATCCACTATAGAACCAATGCACCCTGGTGCAGGAAAACAAACATGCAGGCTACTGCAGGTGGCATTAAGAGGCAGAGGAATGTTTTTTTGTAATACGGGAGAATTACGGGAAAGTATTAATACGGGAGGACGGCGGGAAAGAGGGATAAAATAAGGTAGTTTCCCGGCCAAAACGGGAGACTTTACAGCGATGCGCAGAGGCGTGAAGAAGAAGATGCATGATGCTTAATGTAGCGTTTAACCGACTAGTAAAATACTAAATGATTAATAAATAAGTAGGCGGTTAACCGATTAAACGACTAGTCGCGCACATCCCTAATTAGAGGTGTTTAGTTGTCAAATTTGTTTGTTCTTCCAGTATTATTTGGTAGTGGTAAAATGCACACCAATTAGAACTGGGAAAAAGTACTCTAGTGGCCAGGGTTGTCAAATGAAACCAAACAGAGCAAGAAAAGTAAGGAAATTGGTGTTTTTACATTCATATGTTAACACTGCCTCTTGGAAATAAATTGTGTATATTTGGAAAGCCTGTTTATCTCGACCTGAAATAATGACATATTTGTAAGGAACATGCATTTGTGAGATGACCAGCAGAGCTGAGTAAGTTGGTTTTGCTCATGAAAACTGGCCACATCTTTTCTGCCTGTCAAAAAGGGACAGCAAATGTATTCCTGTTTTCTGCTGCAAATTCTGACTTTTTAAAAGCTTCTTCATGCAGCTGATTTTCTTTTAATAAAAATGCTTGATGCTCATATGATTCAGAACTAATTGCATATGTCCAGCTTTCTAAATAAAAAAAAAGAACTTTCATCAACTCAGACTTGTTGATGTGCAATCTACAACTAAAGCTGAACAGCTTTGGGATGGTTTATTTATACAGTAATGGAAAATTTATTTGGGTTAGTTTGTCCTTCTTCCTACTGTATAAACATGACTGCAGTCCTTTTGCAAACCCCTTTAAGGGTGTCTGTTTTAATGTTCAGGTGTGTACCATGTCATTTCAATTCTAGCTGAAGATTCACTGCAAGGTTGTAAGTGTGTTAGAGCATGTCTCCTACAGTCAGGCTGACCTATCACAAAGACATCAGAGAAACTGCAAGAATGTGCCAATGTTCAAAACAATGGAGCAGGGATAGCGTGTCCATTGTGCATGCTTTCCTGCAAGTACGCAAATCTTGAATGGCACAGTGCCTAGTTCTCCGAGTGGCATCCATGAGTGTGTTGATGCAAGCCTTCCTGGAACCAGCGTGTTGGGTGGCATGTTCTGTGTTTGTATGCATATGCGAATGAAAGTTGGGTGCCATTATTTGTTTTTGAGGATACGCTCTGTCTCAGAACAGATGGACGTGCCATAAGCTATAATAGAAGTCTGTGGAACAGCAGTTTTCCATTTAATCCAAGCAACAGTTCTGAAGGAAAACTATAGTTTGGAAACAAGTCAAACCGTACAATGCCATGAATACAATATGCCTCAAATAAATTGGATTTGCCATAGAACTTAATTTATTTGATAAGTAACCTGCAGTTCGGTGACTCAGCCAAATCGGTTGTGTTAGGTATATAACACTAAGATGAAATAAAATGTAATATATTTTTGACATATACAGACCCTTCCAGAAAAACAAAATAGAATATCATGGAAAAGTTTATTCATTTCTATAATTCCATTCAAAAAGTTAAACTTCCATGGATTATAGATTCAGGGCCCACAATTTAAAGATTTCAAGTATTTATGTGTTTATTTCTATATAATTTGGGCTTCCACATAAAACCCACAAAAACATGATTTAAAAAATTAGAATACTGTGAAGAAATCAGCCGAAATTTTGCAGGGCATGAATGTTTTAAACTGAGTGTCACACACTTATCATCTATTAAACTCTAAGCACCTGCACAGGTTTCCCCAGGTGTCATTAGATTGCTTCAAGTTTGGTTCAATTGTCTCAATTCTGTTCCATATGGGGAAGACTGCAGACTTGATAACAGGCCAGAAGACCATCACTGATACCCTCCATAGGATGGGTAAGCCACAAAAGTTTATATCCAACGAGGCTGGCTGTACACAGAGAGCTGTGTCCAAGCATATCAATGGAAAGTCAAGTGGACGGGAAAAATGTGGCAGGAGAAGATGCACCAGCAAAAGAGATGACCGTGGGCTTCAGCGGATTATCAAACAGAAAAAAATTCAAGAATCTGGCAGAGATCCAGAAAGAGTGGAATGTGGCGGGAGTCACAGCTAGCTAGCTAGTCACGGCAAGACACTTAACCCCAAGTTTCTCCCGCTGCTGCATCAGTGGTGTGTACATGGGCATGAAAGGGCGTGAATATGTTAGAGATACTGATGGATAACTAACATAGAAACTCAGAACCATCAGTGAGTGAATGTGAGGGTGAATGGGTAAGTGTGACCTGTGGTGTAAAGCAACTTTGAGTAGTTAAAGACGAGAAAAGCGCTATATAAGCTCAAGTCCATTTACCATTTACCATTACAGCTTCAAAAACCACCACATTCAGATGCATCAGGGAGATGGGCTACAACTGTCGGGTTCCTCGGGTCAAGCCACTTCTGAGCCTGAGCCAGCATAGGAAGCGTCTCAACTGGGCCAAGGAGAAGGACTGGACTACTGGCCAGTGGTCCAATGTCCTCTTTTCCCAAAGTAAAGTGTGCATTCAGGAATCAAGGTCCAAGGGTTTGGAGGAAGACAGGTGAGGAACAGAACCCAAGCTGCTTGAGGTCCAAGTGTGAAATTTCCACAGTCAGTCATGATTTGGGGTGCAGTGTCCGGGGCAGGTATTGGTAAACTCTGCTTTCTTAAATCCAACGTCACCGCAACAGTCTACCAGAATGTTTTAGAGGACTTCATGATTCCTTTTGCTGAGGATCTGTTTGGAGATGCAGATTTCATCTTCCAGCCGGACCTGGCCCCTGCCCATACCGCCAAAAGCACCAAAACCTGGTTTGATGTCCATGTTATCACAGTGCTTGACTGGCCAGCCAACTCGCTGGACCTAAACCCCATTGCGAATCTATGCTGTATTATCAAGAGGGAAAATGAGGGGAACTAAACCCCAAAACAAAGAAGAGCTGACAGCAAGCATCAAGGAAATCTGGGCTTCCATAACTCCCAGGCAATGCCACAGGCTGATTGCCTAAATGCCACGGTGCATCAAGGCAATGATCAAGGCAAGCAATTCCCAACCAAGTATTGAAGATTGACATATCCTTTTGAAAGTACCATATTTTGATTGATTTGATGTGATCCAAATTTATTTCATTTTTTTCTGTAAAAACTGAGAAGTGATTTCTTCACAGTATTCTAATGTTTTGAAATCCTGTATTTGTGGGCTTTATGAGCTGGAAGCGAAGCCCAAATAATGTAAAAATAAACAAATAAATACTTCAAATCACTTAAATTGTGTGCCTTTAGTCTATAATCCAAGGACATTTAACTTTTTGAATGGAATTATAGAAACAAATAAACTTTTCCATGATATTCTATTTTTTTGGAAAGGGTCTGTACATTGTTGTAGCATGGAAACATGGAGGAGCATCACTGGCTAAATGCAAATGGATTTGAATTTATAGTAAAAATAAGACAAAATACAGCAATGATGTCTTTGCTGGCAACTAAAATGGATTACCGTAAAATACCAAATAAAAGCTGAGCCTTTTATTGGTTTCAATCACTGAGCAGACCAGTGAAAGTATTCCCTCTATACAGTATTAAATGAATTTCTTGGAGATGGCCCACAATATACATATTTTTTAATAGCAGAAGGGTGCAAAGTAATTTCTGAATGCTAACTGTATTTGTGAGGACCGCTATGCATGCTGGAATTTTTCCTGTTAGTCCTGACATTCTCTGGTCTACTGAAATAAGTTCTCATTTTCGCTTGACTGTCCAAGTTCAGCTGAAACCAGCTAAGTTATATTGTGTGCATAAAGTGCATAGGTGTGTAAATTAGGGATGTAACAGTTAAAAATTGTATGTAAATGAAGAATTTCTAACAGTAAGTATAAGTACTGGTAAGCCAAGTTTGATAACCACACTGTGTCATAACTCATGATGATGCTGCTCATTGCCTGGAAAAGTCGGAGCTATGTGACTGCTCCTTGGTAGAGCAGGCATGGTCCCTCACAGACGGAGGTGCGCATGTGAAGTCTGCAATGTTTGGCCTCTGAAAAAGAAAGTTATGGCAGCTGGAGCCCGCTCAGACACTTCAGCTGAGATTTTTTTCCCCTTAAAATGGACAAAGTCTGGTTGGATCTTGGATTTTACAAGGATGCCGAGGGGAACTGACTGAAGACGGTCACCTTGTCTAAAACACAAAGCTGAAGCAAAAGAAAATGACATGCATGAACCGCTGTAACTCCTCAAGTAACCTAGCTGACTTAGCTGGTGAGCAAGAGTGAGAGTGAGAAGATTAAGAGAGCCATACATGAGTTAATTACAGGTGGTTTCTGTGTAAATGTATAAATGTTGTGAATAAAAGCATTAGTATGATTCTGGAGTGTTTTGTTGCTGTTCTATTGCCATTTATTCACTTTTTTCTGTATTTCACAATTGATCGTCTTTTTCCAACATAGTTCATGTTTTATGGATTTCATAAATCGCAATTTGGAGGAAGAAATGTGAAAGAGATCTTCCAGGGAGAGGGGAGACCAGGTGAGAGTCTAGGAAGGGGGCTAACTGGACAGGAATTGCCTCAGTGACTCGTCAGTGGGGGAAAAAAAAAAGGCCTGGACATGGTCTAATATAACCAGTGTTGAGAGTTGTGTGATTACTGTAATGCATTCCTTTTCACTGGAACATAGTAATGTATGGCAATACAAAAAAAAGGTAATATTTTACCCTGTACAAATGTCAGTAATGTAATCAAAAAAATTACATTTTTTTAATTTAACCTGCAATGAAGGTGTTTTTCTGTTTGTTTAATACAAATTTGGCAAACTCTGTCGGAACCAGAATTTTACATTTTGTCTGTTTTTGGGATGATTGTTTCTTGTATCATGAGCCATCAATGTGGCTATTATATTCTACTGTTAGCCTTAAGCCAAACTCAGTCAGACAGCCTACCACATCACCTTCCTCTGGATGTGTAATGACCTTTTTGAGTGTAATGAGCTACATTTAGAATGCCAAATCTATATTTCCTGTTATTTGGACACGAGTTACTTAAAAGTGATGGGATAATAGTTTAATGCCTTAAATTTCAAATACAGTAATATTATAATGTAACTAATAACGTTGAAATGTCAGCAACAGGTAATAAACAATGCATTACATTTTTTAAGTAACTTGACTAACACTGATTAACAAACTGTAACATGGATAAGAATGCTGTAGCCAAAAAAAAAATGTGTAAGTGTATGTAAAATTGGTTAAGGTAATTTTTGTTCATCTCAAAACTTTGAACATGTTCATTTACAATTGTTTATGAAGAGAATCCTGTTTAAAGTTCAACCTGTTTTTTTTCTTTTCTTGTAATTAAACACTGTTTAAGCATTTACAACATAATGATATATACTTGCTACTATTGTTTACTTTTATTTCTCATGAAAAAGGGGGAAAATTTACTCAAAAGACACTTCCTGACACATTCATTGACAAAAAAGACAAAAAGACCTATTATAATTGTAAAATTAAAGGGATTAAATGAAGTGTGTGTAGTACTTTTCAACATTTTAAGCACATTGCAACAATACCGCAATAATAATGATAACTGCTAGTTTCGGTCACAATAACCGTAATATGAAATTTTCATACCGTTACATCCCTAGTTTAAATATACAAATTCTCTTGTTGCTCTGATGTGTGGCATATTCATTGAAGGTTAAACACAAAGAAACATGATCACAGACAAAAGAAAAAGACAGGCGAAGCAGAAGTTTAATAATGTGTTACCTTTGTTCCCACGGTCATCTCCCCAGGAGTTTTCCACCCTCCACTTCTCAAAGCCTTCTTTACCGTCCTGGAAAACAGTAATAGGAAACATGATTGAAAGATAAGACTGAGATGTTGAGACTGAGGAAGGGTGTCCTTACAGCTGGGGTTACTCCCAGGAGGAAATTAACATCACTACACAAGACTGAAGCGGATTAAAGCAGAATGAACATGAAGCAGGGCTTTCATAAATTAAACCCTGGAAAACACTGAATATGTATTCTTGTTGTTTTTTGTACAAGTACTGTATATTTAAATTTATTCATTGAGATGTAGCACACTTGAGCTGTGTGCTAATGTCAGCATACCTTGTCTGTGACTGCAGTGAGAATCATGGCGTGGGTCATAAGAGAATCTCCATATATCAGCCGCTCTGCCTTGGAAAGGTTTTTCACAGAAACTCCAAAAACAAGCTCGTGGTTAAATCTAAATGCAAATATATAAATATAACATTACACAAACTTTTGGTGGAAAATAAAATTACCTACACTGCAGTTTACTGAAATTTAAAACTGAAGATCAAAAACCAAAACAGAACAGAAAAAAATACGTTAAACTTTTAGTAAAGAGGCATGTACATATATACACATACATACATACATTTTTACATATATACATATACATGCATATATACATATACATACATACATGTACACACACATATACAGTGGGTACAGAAAGTATTCAGACCCCCTTAAATTATTCACATTTTGCTATATTGCAGCCATTTCCTAAAATCTTTTAAATCCATTTTTCCTCATTAATATACAAAAAGCACCCCAGATTGACAAAAAAAAAACAGAACTGTAGAAATTTTTGAAGATTTCTTAAAAAAGAAAAAATGAAATTTCACATGGTCATAAGTATTCAGACCCTTTACTGTGACACGTGTTTTTTTAACTGAGGCATTGTCCATTTCTTCTGATCGTCCTTGAGATGGGTCAACACCTTCATTGGAGTCAAGATGTGTTTAACTGTATTGATTGGACTTGATTAGGAAAAGCACACACCTGTCTCTATAAGACCTTTCAGCTCACAGTGCATGTCAGAAGAATGAGATGCATGAGGTTGAAGGAACTGCCTGAAGAACTAAAACAGAATTATGGAAATGCACAGATCTGGAAAAGGCTACTAAAGAATTTCTGCTGCACTTAAGGTTCCTAAGAGCACAGTGTAATCTTTAAGTGGAAGAAGTTTGGGACAACAGCAACTCTTCCTAGAGCTGGCTGTCTGGCCAAACTGAGGAGCCGGCGTGAGAGAGGTGAAGAAGAACCCAAACATCACTGAGCTCCAGAGGTTCAGTGGGGAGATGCGAGAAAGTCCATGTAAGTCGACCAGCCCTTCACCAGTCAGGGCTTTTTGGCAGAGTGGCCCGATGGAAGCCTCTCCTCAGTGCAAGACACATGAAAGCCCGCATAGAGTTCACCATAACACACATTAAGGACTCCCAGACCATGAGAAATAAGATTCTCTGGTCTGATGAGACCAAGATCGAACTTTTTGGCCTTAGTTCTAAGAGGTATGTGTGGAGGAAACCAGGCACTGCTCAATATAACCCCCACAGTGAAGTATGATGGTGCAGCATCATGCTGTGGGGGTGTTTTTCAGCTGCAGGGACAGGACGACTGGTTGCAATTAAAGGAAAGATGAATGCAGCCAAATACAGAGAAATTCTGGGTAAAAATCCTTTTCCAAAGCGCTCAGGATCTCAGACTGGGCCGAAGGTTCACATTCCAACAAGACAATGACCCTGAGCACACAGCTAAAATAATGAAGGAATGGCTTCAGAACAACTCCCTGACTGTTCTCCTATGGCCCAGCCAGAACCCTGACTTAAACCCAATTGAGCATCTCTGAAGAGACCTGAAAATGGCTGTCCACCAATGTTCACCATCCAACCTGACAGAACTGAAGAGGATCTGCAAGGTGGAGTGGCATAGGATCCCCAAATCCAGGTGTGAGAAACTTGTTGCATCACTCCCAAGAAGACTCATGGCTGAATTAGCTCAAAAGAGTGCTCCTACTCAGTATTGAGCAACGGGTCTGAAAACTTATGACCATGTGATATTTCAGTTTTTCTTTTTTAGTAAATCTTCAAAAAGTTCAACTGTTATGTTGTTTTTTGTCAATATGGGGTGCTTTGTGTATATTAATGAGGAAAAAAATATGCTTAAATGGTTTGAGGTAATGGCTGCAATATAAAAATGTGAAAAATTTAAGGGGGGTTGAGTACTTTCCGTATCCACTGTATATACATATACATATATACACATACATTGTATATATATATATATATATATATATATATATACAGTCATGGAAAAAATTATTAGACCACCCTTGTTTTCTTCAATTTCTTGTTCATTCTAATATCTGGTACCACTAAACGTATAATACAATGAACACAACAAAAAATGCAGCTGGTCACATAATACTTTATGTCCTATTTGACATTCTTAAGCTTAATTGATTCCCAGGGTATATAAGAGGCCATTTCATGTCACAAGCAGCACTGCACATGCAAAGGCCTAGAGTGGTTTCCTGCTTACATTCAAGCCGTAGCACAACTCAGAAGTTGTCAGCTCTCACATAATGCCTAAAACAAAAGAATTATGTGAAGCCACAAAGGCAGCCATCTTGGCA
>JAZDUH010000428.1:275000-342500 GCA_036419115.1 Scarus forsteni
TTAACAGAATGTTGGGGATGTGCTAGTGGAATTGGTGGATGATTTTGGGTTCTATGATGTCCTTGAGGTAAGAACGTGCAGTGACTAAGCCGTCTACAACCACCAGATCTGTTTTGCACTGACTGGTGATGCCTGCCCAGACTGTTGTACCTCCACCAAAGCAAACCCTCTGGACCATGCTGACCTTGGCGTATTGCTAGCCTGGCCTTCTCCAGTAATGCTGACAACCATCATTTCTACGCAAGGTGAGCTGACACTCATCAGTGAACAGATGGTAAACCACTGCTGCACTGTCCAGGTCAAATGGTCTAGTGCCCACTGCCAACGGTTTCAGCAGTGTCTTGGTGTCAGTGGAGTCAAATTCTAGCCTCTTCTCATGGCGAAGGCACGAGCCACATGTTCTCCCGCACAAATCTTTCTTTCTTTTTGCTTTTTCTTCATCTTCTGTCCAGTTTTGTGATTCGCTACTAGTCCTAGGGCTTTGAGAAAAAACCCACAAAATATGAGGCTTGATTCCTATTGGTGTGCTATGACTCTTAGCGTTTTTTTGTGAAAATTTGGCAGAGTTATTCGCGAAAAACTGTGAAGAAGGTCCCACTGAAAATGAATGGGGAGATTGCTCAAACACATAAAAAAAAATCCAGTTTTTCAAACCACTACTGCTTCGCCATACTTTCACCTAGACGGATCATTCAAAACTTCAAAACGCAGCCGTTCTTCTCCTCTCTTCAGGGATGTATTTGGTAGGACAATAGGGTTTGCAATTTTTGGTAAGCAAGTCTTCAAATCTCCCCTGCATCGGCAAAAATCTCCAGAAATATTGGTCTAAACTGTATGAATTCAAACGTCAGAGGCTTACAGACCTGGTTACTTAACCCCCAAAATGTCCATGTTTTGAAAAATAAATGAGAGTCAGCTGTTACTCCTAAAGTCCATGAAGACTCCCATACTGTGCGTTCACACCAAAAGAGGCAAAAGCGGCCAAAGCGGCAACGACGCCGGAAGTTAATACATTTTCAATGAGAGCCCGGCGTCCTGAGCGGCCAAAGCGTCTTGGGCGGCTAAAGCGGCTAAAGCGGCTAGAGCGCCCCCCAGATGAGAAGTTGAGCCTCGCTCAACTTTATAGTAATTAGCTATGACGCAGTTCAGCGGCAAACGGTGGCAACCAATCAGAGTAGAGATGTCCTTCGACTTAGCGGGCCCTAAAGGACAACTCATGTAACCGGTTCCTAGTTCCGCGCCGAGTCATGGATGACACGCTGCACAACAAAGCATTTTATCAGCAGAATTTGAA
This sequence comes from Scarus forsteni, assembly GCA_036419115.1. Classification (NCBI taxonomy): domain Eukaryota; kingdom Metazoa; phylum Chordata; class Actinopteri; order Labriformes; family Labridae; genus Scarus; species Scarus forsteni. Next base: position 276,295 of record JAZDUH010000428.1, read on the forward strand.
AATGAAGTGCCATTTAAAAAGAGCAAAAATGCGTCTGTTCTCTCTATTAGCGGAAGAATGCAGGAAAATGGATAGGTCTGAGGGACCACTACAGGAAGGAGGAGAGAGAAAGACAGGAGGAGAAGTGGGTCTGCTGGAGGTGTGGGCCGTGTGTGGCAGTATGCCTCCGTGATGGGTTTTTGGACCCATTCTTGGAGAGTGTCCTTCCACCTCCAACCTTGATGAAGGTCCGTGGAGGGAGAGGAGAGCAGGGAAGATGAGGGAGAGACAGAAAAGCATGTCACACACACACACGAACACACACTGTGCAAAAACGCGCTCCTTTCCACCACAAGATTTTAGTATATTCAACACTGTAAAAGTTTGATGTCGTGGATAAATCAATATTATCTCCTTTGTAAATTGCTTCCTGCCTGTCAATCCGCTTGTGACTGATTAGATGGTGATTTTACGTTATGTTCATGCTATGTTTTAAGCTGAAGTTGAACAACAGCAAGCAGCTGCTGCTGTGCAGAAGTGCGCTGCGCGGCTCCTTTAAATGACAAGCAAGATTTTACGTTGACGTCAGTCACGTGACGAGCGGCCAAAGCGGCTAAAATCTTTGGCCTCTTTGGCCGCTGTCGGCTTTCTCGGGCGTGCTTGCCGCTTTGGCCGCTTTTGCCTCTTTTGGTGTGAACGCACAGATAGACAGCCATTGGAATCTGAAACTTTCTCCTTCTTTGGGACTGACTGGTTTTAAATTGTGATAACTGTCATTTCTCACACTATCTTCAAAAAAATTACATGTTCACGATCCCAAGTTTTATCCGACGCTCATGGTGTATTTACTATTCACGTAGCTTTAACGGCCCCAAAGAAAAAAGATGTTCGACAGCGTCAAGCGGCATCAATTACCAAAAGAGAACTGTGTCAAAGTGGCTGCCTCTGGCTGCACCTGTTGCTGTTACCATGACAACAGAGCCCATCCTCTCTGAAGTTTCAGACATGATTTGATCATGAATTGCCGTTCATCATGAGACTGGGATCCACACTAAAGATTTCCTGCTGCTTAACAGATGTTTTTTCTTACCGCCATGATGGAGGGATTTGTGATTGGCTATATGGACTCATGTTGGGTGTTGGATGTATATATTTGTATATGTTATTTTTATATGTATATATGTATCTATGCATATATGCGTATCCATATAACTATGTATTTAGGCCCAATCTCAAATCTCCCCCCTAGCCCTTCGCCTTAGCCCTATTCCTATGATTTGCGCGTTCACGAGAGTCAAAGGGGTGTCCCAAATCTATTTTGGGAATAGGGTTAGGGCTAAGGCGAAGTGCGTTTTAGCCCTTTCAGATAGTTTTTTGGGATGCAGACTTTACAGCATAGGGTGGGCGGAGTTTCACGCTTTCGAGAGGAAGAAACATGGCACCCAACAAGGAGTCGCATAAATGTAAGCCTGTTTTGCACATAATAATGCTTAAAAAGTTGTAAAAACCTGTTGTGTTCATATGCTAAGTTAGAAATATTCTTAAGTACGGCAGTGTTGGATGCATGTTGCTTAACGTGTTATCGCTATGTTGCGTATACATCTAATCATACCTGTCAAGTCTCCCGTTTTGGCCGGGAAACTACCGTATTTTATCCCTCTTTCCTGCCGTCCTCCCGTATTAATATTTTCCCGTAATTCTCCCGTATTAATAAAAAAAAATCCTCTGGCTCTGCTCCTAACTAAGCACTGTCACTCGTCTCGCGAGAAATGCCACCCTGCAGTAGCCTTCATGTTTGTTTTCCTCCTCTCTGTCTACCAAAGAGGCTGAATGACAAGATGGCTCACTACGTCTATCTTTCTTAACACCGGGGTGTATATAACACCGGGGTGTTCTATAGCGGATTTAGCGGATTTATAGCCGAGTGAGCATCTGTCAAACATGCGATCTTTGGGGTGAAGACGGGGCGTACACACGGAGAGAGCTGAAGTGAGCATCCTGAGGAGTTACGAGGAAACAAACGCTAATATGAATGATGGCACGAAAGATACAGTTCTTAAGCCGGCTGCCACAGTGTGGGAATATTTTGGTTTTAAACAGGATGAACAAGTTGTGAGCTCATGAACACCTACGAGCTGATATGTCGTATTTGTTTGAAAGTAGTGGCGACGAAGAAGGGGAGAGATGCAGTAGAGCCTTCGTCCTGACAGTCAACCCTTACTGAGGCATTTGGTTAGCAAAGAAAATATAGATAAAAGCCCAAAATGATGCGCTCACAGTGTCGTTCGCTACATTGCACAAGAAATGCAGCCCTTCAAACACGGTTAAGAAGCCAGCAAGGTTACAAACGTTTGACAGATAGTACAAATTGACTGGGAGAAAGTACATGTCACAAACAATTCCTGAACTGTATAAACTCCATTTCATTTAGGCCATAGTTTTTATTGTTGTGTGAGTTTTGTTTTTTCTTTACAGAGACAGGGTCTATTTTTTATTGTTTTTGACTAGTATAATTATTTTTATTTACATGATATTTTCCTAAAAGAGAGTCCATTTCATTTTCATTGTTTTTTTTCTTTTTTTGGTTTTTAAATTTACAATATTTTTTGTTTATTTTATTTAAAATATCCTGACCTTCCAATTACAGTTAAATATTCTTAAGAAATTAAAGTTTCTTGCTTTTGATATCGTGCACTCACTTTATTATGCCATATATTATATTTACATCAATGAAAAAATTTGAAAAAAAAAAATCAAATTAATATTGACAATAATATCGTTTATCGGCAATAATTTTTTGGACTATTATCGTCCAGTAAAATTTGTTATCTTGACAGGCCTACTTGTACTCCTGTCTTAAAATGTAAGGGATACTGGAGCTCGGTTGGGGTGGTGGAACAGCTCACAGCAAGCGCTGGAAAATTTCCCTTATTTTCAAATCCAAAACTTGACAGGTATGAATGTGGTACAGTAGGAAAGGCAATAATATAGAAAAAAGAGACAGGCATGTATACAAATAAAATAAAAATAACCAAATTTAAAAAAAATATACTGAAAAAAGCAAGATATGGCCCAGAGTAAAAATCAAAGTATAGATTTTGATTTTGAGATCCCATTTATGCTCAGAATGTTCAAAATAAGGAAAGTAAGTTGTTAATTTAAAGGGGTGTCCCATTGCATAGGGCTGAAGCTGTAGCCCTTTGACTTTACACTATTTTTTACGCCATAGGGGAAGGGGTAGGCGAAGGGCTAAGGGGAAGGGATAGGGGTACAAAGAGAATTGGGATTGGGCCTTAAAGTGCTCTATAAATAAAGCTGATTGATGATCTGGGCTTTGAAAGGGTGCATGATGCACTTATATGTGTATGTGTGTATTGGTGAAGTTAAAGGGACATACCCTTCACACATCTCCCCCAAAAAACACATAGTGTGTGTTTATATTTTTGAGTGTATGAAACTGTAAAAAAAACTGTATGAATTCAAACGTCAGAGGCCGACAGACCTGATTACTTAACCCGACAAAAATTTCAAAAAAAAAAAAAAAAAAATCGCAATAACACCAAAATGATACATTGGACGGGGAAATTTTTTTTCACAGGAAGTGGTTCTTGGGTCCTGGGCCTCATATAAACCAAATTTTGAAGCTTCCACTGTGTTGAAAAAATAAACGAGAGCCAGCTGTTACTTCCAAAGTCCAAGGAGATCTCCCACAGACAGCCATTGTAATCTAAAACTTGCCCCTCTGTTGGGACTAACTGTTTTTAAATCGTAAAAACTTTGTCATTTCTCACAATATCGTCATAAAAATAACATGTTCACGATCCCAAGATTTGTCTGATACTCACAGTCTGTTTACTATTCATATAGCTCTAATGGTTTGTGAGATATAAGCCATTTATCAACACCATTGAAGAAGCAAGAAAAAAAGCATTCAGAAAAGTCTGTGAAATTATAACACCTGTGTTATCTTGTTTGCACTCTCTGTCTCCCTCTAAAGTTTCACTCACAGTTTCTGGTATTTGGTCTCTGGGGTCTATATGTGTGTACTTGTACTAAGGATATTAAGGGCACCTCATCTTCACACAGAATCTCCAAACATAAACACACAGGGCCAGATCCTCAAAAGGATTGCACTGCTTTTGCGACCACTAAACCTGTGCAAATAACAATCAAGGATGAAAGTAATATCGCCAACTGTGTTTGTCTCTGCGAATATTCCACCTTTTTTAAGTAAGCATGAGTTATTTGTCTAAATACAGTCTTAAAAAAACCCTATGATCCCCTTGGCCACTTTTTGGTCAGTAGAGTTCTTTTTTCTGCATATGCTTTGGCTGTTTCAATAACAAAGGGGGAAAAATGGGATGAACAACAGAAAAAAAACGAAACTTGGGGACATATGGTCCTTTGACCACTTTGAATCGTTTTGGGGTTATAATAAATAATTTCAAGTTTTTTTTCTTAAGGGGCACGATTAATAGTTGTTCACTAAATAAGGGGATAAATCAGTAATACCCAAACAAACCCGAGAAATAAATGCAACTCATCATCCTGACAACAGTAATTCAGCGGCCTGAGTGGTAGGTCAGGGTGGGCTTTACGTTGACCTAGAGACAGGACCACGGACAGCTCTGCTCTAAGGTAAAAATGTCAGCACAAAAGATTCACGACCATGGACAGCTCTGCGACGACTTATTACCTCTGCCAAGGAGGTTATGTTTTTCGGAAGAGTTTGTTTGTTTGTTTGTCTGTCTGTCTGCCTGTGAACAAAATAACTCAAAAAGTTATGGATGGATTTTGATGAAATTTTCAGAAAATGTTCAGCATGGGAAAAGGAAGACGTGATTCAATTTTGGTGTTGATCCGGATCACTGTCTGGGAACTGTGCTGCTTGGCAGAGAATCTGCGCTCTTCGAGTGCTTTTCTAGTTATTTATTTATCATATATTGATAAGAGCAGCAGCAATCCTACTCATGAACCCCATCATCTCTGCACAACTCACCTGCATTTGTGCTCTCAAGCCCAATTTTTATTTTAGACCTGCTAGAGCAATTCAGCTGATGTGAACTACTCACTATAGCTGCTTGTCGCACCTTGTACTTCGCTGTTACTGCCTATTGTTCTTGTGCCATTGTTTGTTTAAACTGCTAAGTGTAAAGGAGATGTCAATCTCGAAGTTTGCAGGGAAAAAGCATCCTATATGCCACGGGAATTATTGCAGTCAGAGGCGCAATGTGCGCTCAGTTGTTAAACTGTGTGGGCGTGTTTGCACCGGCATATCACGAGAGCAATTTCTTTTGAGGATAAGGCGCTACAACAGGGCAGATTGCATGGGCTATTTCTGCGAAAATGATGGCACTATTAGCAGGAGCAATCCATTCTTTGTGGATCTGGCCCATAGTGTCCATCTGTGTTTAAGTGAGCGCGAAGCACGCATGTCTGTGTGTGTGTTTATTCATGACGTTAAGGGCTACTCATGTTCACACAAAATCTCCACTAAAAAACACAAAGTGTGTGTCCCTATTTTAACGTGCTTGTGAAGCACACGTCTGTGTGTGTGTTTATTCATGATGTTAAGGGCTATTCATGTTCACATAAAATCCCCACCGAAAAACACAAAGTGTGTGTCCCTATTTTAACGTGCTTGCGAAGCGCGCATATATGTGTCTGTATATTTGTGAACTAAAGACTTGGGAGCTAAGTTTTAACAGGACCCCCCATTTGTAAAGTGTTCGGAGACATCAGTCTGTTAGAGAGGGAAAACACCACCAGGTTTAGCAAGAACACAGCTCAAGGTCAGGTGTCAGGTGATGGTTATTAGGTAATCAGGCCACATATGATTAAAACACAACAATAAAGTCAAACCCCCCTTCTACAGTGTTACCTAACTATTTTACTGTGTCACTGTCCCGGCTGCATTGTTTTGCCTAAATTTGACTTCAGTTAAAGCTAGGGTCTACGATCTGAAAACCAGATTGGCTGTTGAGACAGATTTGAAAAACACAGCCTGCCCCACCTTCACTCACCCCTCCCCTCCGTGTTCCAAGATCCTGCCCCCCAGCTCGTGTCGCCTCCTAACAACATATATGTATATGTATGTATATATATATATATATATATATATATATATATATATATATATATATATATATATATATATATATATATATTTTTTCATTACTTAAGCCTTTTCCTCAGAACTTTTACGTTTCCTTCCCTTCGATGTGGAGGGTAACAGAAGCGACCTCCTGGTTTTGGTGCTGGTCTTCTCCAGCTCCATGACACTTCAGTAGCTGTGCAGCTAGCTGCACACAGGTACATGAGGGAGGTAGTGGGGAGGAGGCGGGACGGTGCGGAAGCAGGGGAGACAGGGGATTGGATGGACTCACGGACCAATCCGTACCACCATTCCCCGCGGTTCGGATTGGTCAACTACTATGCTGCTTTGCAGCGGATATACTGAATGGATTTTTTTTCATTCTTTTTGGTCTTCATCTTGCGTAGATCGGATCATAGGACCATAATGGCCTTATAAATGGTGTAATTAAGATGTACCAAGCTTCCAAATGGTAGACCATACCTTTAACCCAGAAACGTGATGTGAGGATGTGTTTGTCGATGTCCTGACAAAGATTCAAACTCACTGCTTCTGTGTCACTGACAGTAGACTGTTGTTTTACCATGACGATGTACCCTGATGTGACCTCATCTTAAAGACACAGACACATCAGCTGTGAGCTTCTTTGGCCTTGTGTTTGTGCTTGTGTAACAGATACAGGGAATGGCATGTGATGGCGTGGGAAGGGTGCATGTTTGTGTCTGTGTGACATGTTTAATCCTTACACCTGTAATGCTACCTCAAATCAGAATCAGAATCAGAATCAGAATCAGAATTCAGAATCAGAATCAGAATCAGAATCAGAATGGCCTTTATTGTCATTATACAGAATGTACAACGAGATTGGAGAGCCTCTCCTTTCAGTGCAATAGATAGTTAAAAAAGTATACAAAAATAGTGTAAGTAACAAAGACAAAGAATTAACAAGTTGCAGGGAGGCGTTAAATATGCGAGGTATATACAAGATGAGACGCAGAACGGTGCACAGCACAATTGAGGCTCAGTGTACAAAATGAGGTAGATGATAGATATTAATGAATGAGAAATAGTCCAGTTCCTAGTTCTCAGTATTTCTATGTTGTTCACATAGTATTGCACAGGAGGTGGACATGTATTGCACGCACTCCAGAAAATGTATTAATTTTAGTGCAAATGATGGACGGTATATACAGATGAGTTAGAGTCACATAATTGTATTGCACATGAGTTGTTAAATAATAAATCATAGGAATCAATAATAAATAAAAAATCATAGGAAGGGCCATCACCCATGCATATATTAAGCAGAGAACTGAAAATCAGGTGCCGGGAGCGAATCAGGCCAGACATGATTAAAACGTCAATAAGCTCAAGTGACATCTCTCGTTTTCTTAACCACTTTACTGTCATTGTCCAGTTGACACATCCACACATCTACAGTGAGTTTGCAAAGTATTCATACCCCCTTAAATTATTCACATTTTGTTATATTGCAGCCATTACCTAAAACCATTTAAGCTAATTTTTTCCTCAATGTACACAAAGCACCCCAGATTGACAAAAAAAAAACAAAATTAGAGATTTTTTTTGAAGATTTCTTAAAAAAGAAAAAATGAAATTTCACATGGTCATAAGTATTCAGACCCTTTACTGTGACACATGTTTTTTTAACTGAGGCATTGTCCATTTCTTCTGATCGTCCTTGAGATGGGTCAACACCTTCATTGGAGTCAAGATGTGTCTAACTGTATTGATTGGACTTGATTAGGAAAAGCACACACCTGTGTCTATAAGACCTTTCAGCTCACAGTGCATGTCAGAAGAAATGAGAAGCATGAGGTTGAAGGAACTGCCTGAAGAACTCAAACAGAATTGCGTAAAGGCACAGATCTGGCCAAGGCTACAAAAGAATTTCTGCTGCACTTAAGGTTCCTAAGAGCAAACTGGCCTCCATAATCCTTAAATGGAGGAAGTTTGGGACAACAGGAACTCATCCTAGAGGTGTCCGTCTGGCCAAACTGAGCAATAGGGGGAGAACAGCCTGTGTGAGAGAGGTGAAGAAGAACCCAAACTGTAGCTGAGCTCCAGAGATCCAGTGGGGAGATGCAAGAAAGTTCATGCAAGTCAACCAGCCCTTCACCAGTCAGGGCTTTTTGGCAGAGTGGCCCAATGGAAGCCTCTCCTCAGTGCAAGACACATGAAAGCCCGCATAGAGTTCACCATAAAACACATTAAGGACTCCCAGACTATGAAAATAAGATTCTCTGGTCTGATGGCCTTAATTCTAAGAGGTATGTGTGGAGGAAACCAGGCACTGCTCATCACCTGCTCAATATAACCCCCACAGTAAGCATGGTGGTGCAGCATAATGCCGTGGGGGTGTTTTCAGCTGCAGGGACAGGAAGACTGGTTGCAATTAAATGAAAGATGAATGGGGCCAAATACAGAGAAATCCTGGATGAAAACCTTTTCCAGAGCGCTCAGGATCTCAGACTGGGCCGAAGGTTCACATTCCAACAAGACAATGACCCTGAGCACACAGCTAAAATAATGTAGGAGTGGCTTCAGAACAACTCCCTGACTGTTCTCCTATGGCCCAGCCAGAGCCCTGACTTAAACCCAATTGAGCATCTCTGGAGAGACCTGGAAACGGCTGTCCACCAACGGTCAACATCCAACCCATCCAACCCCAAACTTGTTGCATCACTTCCAGGAAGACTCATGGCTGTATAAGCTCAAAAGGGTGTTCCTGCTCAGTACGGAGCAAAGGGTCTGAATTTATGACCATGTGACATTTCAGTTTTTCTTTTTTAATAAATTTTCAAGAATGTCTACAGTTCTGTTTTTTGTCAATATGGGGTGCTTTGTGTACATTAATGAGGAAAAAATGGACTTAAATGGTTTTAGGAAATGGCTGCAAAATTAAAAAAAATGTGAAAAATTAAGGGGGTCTGAATACTTTCCATACCCACTGTATGTCAGTAAAGACAGCCATAGTCAATTTTACCCATAATGTTGTCAAAGCTGTTAGGGAGAGGAAACGGCACCAGGTTACCTGACATGTCAGGCTGACAGTTCCATATTGGAAATATTTCACTAATTAATCTGGGAAGGAGCCCTGCGAAAATATTTTCAGGGGCAGAACCTTCAAAAACAACAGGACCTAGTGATTGGACATTCGTTCAGTCTTCGTCACACTCACCACAGAGCAATCCATATCAACCAATGCTGCTATGTATGACGTAACTTGTTTGCCCTCTCTTCCATGATTGGGCCATAAAGCATTTAGCCAAGTGAAGCCGTTTATCAATGAAGGCTGGCAGGATGGATATAAATGATTTCAGAATCATGCAGATCCGTTTGCTTGGCATGACTAACGACCAGGTATATCACGAGGAAAGCTGACAATCAGATGCCAGGTGATGGGCAACAGCTAAGAAGGCCACATGAAAAAAATCTTCCATGTCTACTGTGTTACCTAACTATTTCACTGCGTCATTGTCAAGCTGCCAGCTTGATTGTGATGAAAAATTCCCGGCTGATACACCTCTAATATAGGAGGCATTTAAATGCTGCCTTAGAGGAGCATTGATTAAAATAAGCAGTCTAATGGAAAGAAAGCAGCTCAAGGAAGAAAAGGAACTGTTAACAGAAATAAAAACAAAACAAACTTTATTCTTGAAAGAATATAAGCATCAAACATGGGTGAACCTATGCAATCCTGAAGTTAATTAATAAATTAGTTAATTAGTTATTATAAGAGGCAGATATGAATACAAGCTCAAAAGGACCAAACTAAACTATTATGAACACAAGGAGAAGAAAGTTAAGTTGTTGGCTTTAAGACTCAAAAAACAGATGATTAAAAATATAATATCATGTAGAAGTCTCTCAAATAACTCTAAAACCTCTGACCCTTCTTTGATCAATAAAACCTTCAACGACTTCATCATAAATTGTACTAGTCAGACAGTGGAGACAACCAAGATTCAATTGTTTTGAATTGTTAATTGTTAAAGAACATTAATGTCCCTTGAAAGACAGGAGGAAAAAAAACTTTTGAACAGCCAATTACCCAAACTGAGATAACCACGGTCATCAAATCAGTCTCCAAAAATAAATCCCTCTGACCTGACTACTATACCTCATCAGTTTTCAGAGGAGTTATCTTCTATATTTTTACTGACATTTTAAGGGAAGTTTGTCACCCATGTTTAATTATTCTCACATCACCTTAATCCACAAAAAAGACAAAGACCTATTGTTTTGTAGCAATTATCGTCCAATGTCTCTTGCAAACATAGACAATAAAAAAAATGGCCAAAACTCATGCTTCAAGGTAGGTTCAGATATTGGGGTGGCTCATCCACACAGATCAAACTGGTTTTATGAAAAATAGATAATCATTTGATAACACAAGAAAGGTCTTTAATATTATTCATTCACCAAACGTTCTTCCTCATTCAGCAGCTATTTGCACCTTAGATGTCGAAAATGCCTTTGACAGGACTGAATGGTAATTTCTGTTGAAGCACTCTGCAGAAATACAGGTTTAGTAACAATTTTATCCAGTGGATTAAGATACTACACACAAAACCAATGGTCTCCATAAGAACCAACAACGATACATCTGACTCTTCTATCCTTCACAGGAGGGCTTCACAGGGATGTCCTTTGTCAGGCTATGATTCAACCTCATCATTGAACCATTAGCAGAAAAATTAATATCTGAGGATCTTAATTTTGACAGTCAAACTGTCAAATAAATTTGACAGTTCCATATTTCCAATATGGACCTGGCAGCGTCTGGCTCTAGGGACGTGGAATGTCACCTCTCTATCGGGGAAGGAGCCGGAGCTTGTGCGCGAGGTGGAGCAGTTCCGACTAGATATAGTCGGACTCACCTCGACACATAGCTTGGGCTCTGGAACCAGTCCTCTTGAGAGGGGCTGGACTCTTTTCCACTCTGGAGTAGCAGATGGCGAGAGGCGTCGGGCGGGGGTGGCAGTGCTCGTCTCCCCTAGGCTCGAGGCATGTGCGTTGGGGTTCACCCCGGTGAACGAGAGGGTAGCCTCCCTCCGCCTTCGGGTGGGGGACGGAACCTGACTGTTGTTAGTGCCTATGCACCAAACAACAGTTCAGAGTATCCACCCTTTTGGATGTCCTGGAGGGGGTGCTGGAGAGTGCTCCTTCTGGGGACTCCTTCGTTCTACTGGGGGAATTCAACGCTCACATCGGCAACGACAGTGAGACTTGGAGGGGCGTGATTCGGAGGAACGGCCCCCATGATCTGAACCCGAGCGGTGTTCTGTTATTGGACTTCTGTGCTGATCACAGACTGTCCATAAAGAACACCTTGTTCAAACATAAGGGTGTTCATATGTGCACTTGGCACCAGGACACCCTAGGTCGCAGTTCGATGATCGACTTTGTAGTCGTATCATCGGACTTGCGGCCGCATGTTTTGGACACTCGGGTGAAGAGAGGGGCGGGGCTGTCATCTGATCAACACCTGGTGGTGAGTTGGCTCCGATGGTGGGGGAGGATGCCGGTCAGACCCGGTAGACCCTAGCGTGTTGTGAGGGTCTGCTGGGAACATCTGGCAGAGTCTCCAGTCAGAAGGCGTTTCAACTCACACCTCCGGGGGAAGTTCGACCATGTGGCGGGGGAGGCAGGGGACATTGAGTCCGAGTTGGTCTTGTTCTGGGCCTCTATTGCTGAGGCGGCTAATTGGAGCTGTGGCCGTAAGGTGGTCGGTGCCTGTCGTGGCGGCAACACCCAAACCCGCTGGTGGACACCAGGGGTAAGGGATGCCGTCAAGCTAAAGAAGGAGTCCTATCGGGCCTTTTTGGCCAGTGGGACTCCGGAGGCAGCTGACAGGTACCGGCTGGTCAAGCGGAATGCAGCTTCGGTGGTCGCTAAAGCAAAAACCCGGGCATGGGAGGAATTCGGAGAGGCCATGGAGAACGACTTCCGTACGGCTTCGAAGAGATTCTGGACCACCATCCGGCGTCTCAGGAGAGGGAAGCAGTGTGCTGTCAATACTGTCTATGGCGGGGATGGTGCGCTGCTGACCTCAACTCGGGATGTTTTGGATCGGTGGAAAGAATACTTCGAAGACCTCCTCAATCCCACTAGCACGTCTTCCAGTGCGGAAGCAGACCTGGGGGACTCTGTGGTGGACTCTTCTATCTCTGGAACTGAGGTTGCCGAGGTGGTCAAGAAGCTCCTCGCTGGCAGGGCTCCGGGGGTGGATGAGAACCGCCCAGAGTTCCTCAAGGCCCTGGATGTTGTAGGGCTGTCATGGTTGACATGCCTTTGCAACATTGCGTGGACATCGGGGGCAGTGCCACTGGATTGGCAGACCGGGGTGGTGGTTCCTCTTTTCAAGAAGGGGGACCGGAGGGTGTGCTCCAACTACAGGGGGATCACACTCCTCAGCCTCCCTGGTAAGGTCTATTCAGGGGTACTGGAGAGGAGGGTCCGTCGAATTGTCGAACCTCGGATCCAGGAGGAACAATTTGGTTGTCGTCCTGGTCGTGGAACTGTGGACCAGCTCTATACCCTCCATAGGGTGCTCGAGGGGGCATGGGAGTTTGCCCAACCAATCCAGATGTGTTTTGTGGACCTGGAGAAGGCATTCAACCGTGTTCCTCGTGGGGTCCTGTGGGGGGTGCTCCGGGAGTATGGGGTAGCGGACCCCCTGATAAGGGCCGTCCGTTCCCTGTATGACCGGTGTCAGAGTCTGGTCTGCATTGCCGGCAGGACATCTGTGCCGTTCCCGGTGGAGGTTGGACTCCGCCAGGGCTGCCCTTTGTCACCGATTCTGTTCATCACTTTTATGGACAGAATTTCTAGATGCAGCCAGGGGGGGTTCCGGTTTGGTGACCTCAGGATCGGGTCTCTGCTTTTTGCAGATGATGTGGTCCTGTTGGCTTCATCGGACCGGGACCTCCAGCTTTCACTGGATCGGTTCACAGCTGAGTGTGAAGCGGCTGGGATGAGAATCAGTACCTCCAAATCCGAGTCCATGGTCCTCGCCCGGGAGAGGGTGGAGTGCTCTCTCCGGGTCGGGGATGAGATTCTACCCCAAGTGGAGGAGTTTAAGTACCTCGGGGTCTTGTTCACGAGTGGAGGAAGGGTGGATCGGGAGATCGATAGGCGGATCTGTGCGGAGTCAGCAGTAATGTGGGCTGTGTACTGGTCTGTCGTGGTAAAAAGGGAGCTGAGCCGTAAGGCGAAGCTCTCGATTTACCGGTCAATCTTCACCCCTATTCTCATATATGGTCACAGGCTCTGGGTCGTGACCGAGAAAGCGAGATCGCAAGTACAAGCGGCCGAAATGGGCTTCCTTCGCAGGGTGGCTGGGCTCTCCCTTCGAGGTAGGGTGAGAAGTTCAGTCATTCGGGAGAAGCTCGGAGTAGAGCCGCTGCTCCTACGCGTTGAGAGGAGCCAGATGAGGTGGCTTGGGCATCTGGTCAGGATGCCTCCTGGACACCTCCCTGGTGAGGTGTTCCGGGCACGTCCCACCGGTAGGCGGCCCCGTGGAAGACCCAGGACACGCTTGAGAGACTATGTCTCCCAGCTGGCCTGGGAACGCCTCGGGATCCCCTGGGAAAGGCTGGACGAGGTGGCCGGGGAAAGAGAAGTCTGGGCTTCCTTGCTTAGGCTGCTGCCCCCGCGACCCGACCACGGATAAGCAGAAGCAGACGTAGACGTAGAAGTTAACAATTCAAAATTCTAAACAGGTTTTACTACACCCCTTCCACAACTTTGAAAAATGAGCATCAAAGACAGTACCAATTGTGTTAAATTTGGTATTGTGGAAGGTACATTGCTTCATCTGCTATGGGACTGTGCTAAATCAAAGACATTTGGTTTAACATTACAAAACAAGTGCTAACACACATTAAGTATAGTTGGAGACCACCCTGGTCTTAAAGCTATGGTCTACGATTTGGAAGCTTGGTACACCTTAATAACACCGTCTATAAGGCCGTTATGGTCCTATGGTCCGATCTACGCAATATAAAGAACAAAACAAATGAAAAAAATCCATTCAGTATATCCGCTGCAAAGCAGCATAATAGTCAACCAATCCCGGCAGTTCAGATTGGTCCGTGAGTCCATCCAATTTCCTGTCTCCTCTGCTTCGCACCGTCTCGCCCATGGTCCCGCCTCCTCCCCACTACCTCCCTCATGTACCGGTGAGCAGCTGGCAGCACAGCTAGCTGCTGGAGAGGAGCAGCACCGTAACCGGGAGGCCACTTCTCTGTTTCATATTTTTATTTTGTGTATGCAAGAAGAGGAAGGGCACATACATGTTTACATTGTCATCAAATGCCACCATTGGAAGCACCATTTGGATTAAATTTGTACATTTCAACAAGAACAAACAATAACCACAACACAGAGGCCACTTCTGTTATCCTCCACAACGAAGGGAAGGAAATGTAAAAGTTTCGAGGAAAAGGCTGAAGTAAGGAATAAATATGAGCAATACAGGTCCCAACGGAGACTAAGCATTGGAGAATTGTACGGTGGAAAAAGCTGCAGAATGATCTCAGACTGAACACTGCACCGGCTGCCGAATGGCCAGTGGCCGGCGGCCGGTGCAGCACTGGCCAACGGCTGCCGAACGGCCACAGCACCGGCCGTTCTTGTATACTCCAGAACATCCAGATGACCAGCCTGCCCCTGGTTGAACATGTAATAGCTTGTTTACTACAGTGGGAGCTGTCTGCTGAATAAATCTGGTTAGTCTGTGCCTATACTGGCTAATGACTGAACATTGTTGGTCTGAATGGATAGGCTCTGTCACTAGATTTTAGCATAAGTTAGCCACGCATCGTTAGCATTGTAAACTGAGCTGGTGAAGACACGCCTAGAAAGATAAATCCTTGCCCACAATCGGCTCTGCTTTGATCGGCTAACAGTGGCGATGCCAGACCCGCTTCGCTGCCGGTCCAATTGAAATGGCTGCTGCTGTGTGTTACAAGGGGGATGACTGTTGTGCTTGTTACTTTCAGCTATGAGAAATCTCATTGTTGTTGCTGCTGATATTTGCTGCCGGCTTATTGCTCTGCCAGAGGGGGCGTGTTGTTATGAGGCGACACGAGCTGGGGGACGGGATCTTGGAACACGAAGGGGAGGGATGAGTGAAGGGGGGGCAGGCTGCGTTTTTTGCAAATCTGCCTCAACAGCCAAACTGGTTTTCAGATCGTAGACCCTAGCTTTAACATTGTAAAGAATAAAAAAAAAATTCTGTCTATCTGTACAGTCACAAAAAAAGCAATAATGGCTAACTGGATTGAACCCAACGCACAATCCTTAAAAGAATGGATCACTGAAGCAATGGAAATAATCAGATTAGAAAAGGTAGCTCTCAGGCTGCAAAACACTGAGCAGGAAAACAGAAACATGGGCTTCACTTGAAAATTATTTAAAATCACTACAGCAACAAACAACAAAAATATTAATTAAAACTTTAGCAATGTGCAAATGTATATATAAGTATTCTTAACTTTGTATACAAATACTGATGTAGAACTGGTTTGATGATTGATGGAGGTGGGAAGGACTCTACCTGACTTCTGTTTGTCTTTGTTCTGTTTTGTCATTTTTTTCTCCTTTGCTTTGGTGTGTACTGTATCGTCCTAGATTTATTGTGTAGTGCATTGTATCCTTTGAGTTCTTGCTTGTCTTTTTGGTGTTACAGAAAATAATAGAACTTAAAAAAAAAAGGAAATCACTACTAAGGCTTGCAGGAACAACCCCTTGCTTGATTACAAAAAGTAGACATGCTCTGAAAGCAGACAACCACAAGTAGCAAGGAAACAGAGGCAAATGTACAATTGTTAACCTCCTTAAACATGATCTAGGTAAAGCATAACCCTTTTTATTGGTATTAATTATGTTTGCCTCCTTTTAAAAATAGCAATAAGTCATCACTCTTGTTTTTACTACATACCCTGAACCTTCTTTAACAACCAGTGTGGGTTTGTGTCCATTAATCCTCCCTTGACAATGTAAATAAACTAGGTGTGCTGTAGAAAAAGACACAGACCTCAGACAGAAAACAAACAGTGACATCAGAGAAAGATCAATATTGAAACACCTGAAACATTATGACAGATACACGTATGAGGCAGAATAAAGACGAAATGGGAAAGTAAAGGTGAGAGCCAATCAAAAGATCAAAAAAATTTATTCATTTTGAAGACTTAACACTAACCTCAAATTAATGTCTTAGCGAATTGGTTGTAAGAAATGCATCACATGTTCAATTTCTTATATTTTCATATATATCACTTCCCTATACATCATTAAATTGGTCAAAAACACTGACACCCAACTCCTTGGCACTTATGGTTGAACAATGTTTTTTTATCCATTCACAATGGTCATGTGTCCCTTGACCATGTAAGACAGCCATTAACGATGCTGCTCCAGACAGACACATCAAGATAATGCACAAAATGTCATTCTGTCACACAAGG
Organism: Scarus forsteni; assembly: GCA_036419115.1. Taxonomy (NCBI): domain Eukaryota; kingdom Metazoa; phylum Chordata; class Actinopteri; order Labriformes; family Labridae; genus Scarus; species Scarus forsteni. Next base: position 292,867 of record JAZDUH010000428.1, read on the forward strand.
TAAGTTTCAACAAGTTTCCTGGTTGAGGCAGATTATTGTCCCACTGCTGATCAGTGATGTGACTGAGTACAAACATGACAACCAACATTAATTCTTATATGGGCCATTATTCCGAATTTGTCCAAACTGTGGTCCCACACTGAAAAAAAAATATGTAACAAAACAATTAAGAATTAAGACTTTACATATTTACTAAGATTCTGTTATGATCTATTTAACACACAAGACAGCAAATAGATAGTAATAAGCTAAATATATACAAAATCATCATTTATAGTGTACTTTCTATTGGGGAGTGGTTGTCCCAACCCCTAAGCCCTAAATTTCGACCTATGAAAATAATACTTAAAACAATGTTGTATTTTTTTTCAATGATGTTTTTTAAAATATCTTGTTGATTTCTTTTAAACAGCATTGAAAAGATTTGGATGTATTGCGGGTTTATTTTTATTTATTTTTTTTTATAATTGTTTTTATTGAACATTTTGAACATTTTGTATAAAGCAGAGCATCAAAAACATATAAATAAGACAATTATGTAACTAAAAATATGTGTACTATTATTAATATTAAGGGTCTTTTGGCCAAGCTAATGACAGCAAGCCAGATCGCAACCTTTGTGCCGAGGAGTAGTCCAAATAGTCCAAAAATGGGTCCCAGGTCTTATAAAATTTATAAGGTTTATCCTTCAACAAAGTGGAAAAAGCTTCCATTGGTATAACAGCAATGACAGTTTGCAGCCACTGATGTGGGGAGGGTGCTTCATCGGAGATCCACTGTACCATTATACATTTTCGTGCGCAGTGTAATAATATGTGCAGAAAATCTTTCTCAGAAAATCGTGCAGGCAAATCATCCTCAAGGCCAAGGAGACAAGTCCGCGGTCCCAAATTCAATTGACACTTAAATATGGCACAAAGCTTATCAATAACTGATGTCCAAAATCGCAAAATAAGTGGGCAACTCCATAAACAATGAAAAAGGTTACCGACAGCAGAGAGACAGTTAGTACACATTTCAGATATTGTATTGTATCGATAACACTTTCTTAGATAGAACAAGCGGCAACATCTGGAATAAATATAAAAGGCGCGGTAGGATACTCATTTTAATCAGGTGTATACGACCCAAAAGGGACAGCGGGAGACTACACCATCTGTCCAAATCCCGTCTAACAGCCTGAATAAGAGGAGTATAGTTAAGATTGTATAAATCTTTTAAATTAGGAGATATCTTAATTCCTAAATAAGTGAATCCGGTCGGGGACCAACGAAAAGGCTGCGAGGCATCTGGAGAGATCCTATGTGAACTAGAAAGAGGCATGGCCTCACTTTTAGAGAAATTTATTTTATAACCCGAAAAGGAACCATATTGGGTGATTAAATTAATTTTGGAATAGACCTGGTTGGCGAACTCAGAAAAATTAAGACATCATCAGCATAAAGAGATATCTTATGCTGACAGTTTTTTAAAAGAAGACCTTCAATACAGGAGTCCATTCTGATGGCAGCAGCTAAGGGCTCCATAGCTAGGGCGAACAACAAGGGGCTTAATGGACATCCCTGCCAGCTGCCACGCTCAATGCCGAAGCTATTGGATTTGTGGCCATTAGTGATCACGGCTGAGAGAGGTGAAGCATATAGAATTTGTATCCAGTTGATAAATTTGTCACTCAGACCAAACTTTTTGGAGTAAAAAAGAGATACGGCCACTCAAGCCGATCAAAGGCCTTCTCTGCGTCCAGAGAAACAACCAAAGCGTCGGAAGTGAACGAGGAAGAATGCTGAATAAGATAAAGTAGACGTCTTATATTGTGTGAAGAGTAACGGCCCCGGATAAAACCAGTTTGGTCATTGTTGATGATGCTAGGCAGGATAGCTTCTAAGCGTGAGGCTAGGATTTTTGCAAGAATTTTCAAATCAATGTTTAAAACAGAAATGGGTCTATAGGAGGAGCACTCTTCTGGAGGTTTGTCTTTCTTCAGAACTAGTGAAATATTGGCCTCCATTAGGGAAGGAGGTAGAGCCCCACCTGCAAATGAGGAGTCAAACATTTCAGACAGGGGAGAAAGTAAAATTTTACTGAATTTCTTATAAAATTCCCCACTGAATCCATCCGGCCCAGGGGCCTTATTATTTGGTAGTTGTTGAATAATATTTTGAATTTCACTACGAGCAATTGGTTTAGACAAATCCTCTCTCTGAATATCCGTAATATGAGGCAGGTCAAGGTTCTGAAAAAAGAAAGACATTTCTTGATAATGGGACGATTTAAATTGAGAAGAGTATAGTTGCTTGTAAAATGTTTTGAATGTATCACTAATTACTGTGCTATCATAGCCGAGCACGCCAGAAGCATCTTTAATGCTGGAAATATTGCGAAACGAACCCCTACTTCTTAGAAGATTAGCAAGGTAACGATTGGGTTTATTTGCGAATTCGTACAGCCTCTGCTTCATAAAAAATATAGAATTCTCTGCCTTTTTTGTCAGTAACCCCTCCAACGCTGTTTTAATTACCTGGATATCGTTTCTTAACTGTTCAGAAGGGGAGTGGTTATATTTGACCTGTAATTCATGCAACTTCAATTCTAGTTTTTTTTGTTCCATTAAAGATCTCTTTTTGACCCCAGCACTGTATGATATAACCAGACCACATGTATAAGCTTTTAAAGTATCCCAGATTAACCCAGGAGATACATCTGGGGTCTTATTATCTTGTATAAAATTATTCAAATGGTCAGTCAGGAACTTTTCAAATTTGGGATCATGGATCAGGAAATTAATAAACCTCCAATTTAAATTACGGAAGTTTGCGTTAAGATTATTCAACTCAACAAAAACAGGCGCATGGTCTGATATAATTATATCACCAATTCTACAATTAACAACGTTGCCAAGGGAAATCTTAGGGGTAAACACAAAATCAATTCTAGAACTTGTTCTGTGCATACCAGAAAAAAATGTGAATTCTCTATCTTTAGGGTGTAACACCCGCCAAGTATCAACCAGTTCAAGCTCTGTACAGGTGTCCAAAAGTGCCTTAGCCCTTTTTGATATTGTAACCTGAGTTGGGGGAGATTTATCCATAGAAGATGAAAAATAGCAGTTGAAATCACCAGCTATGACAGAGTTGTCACAAATCCACTCAGAAAAGGATGAGAAAGCAAGTGTAATGAAGTCTAGTGACTGAACAGGCGGGAAGTAAATATTTAGGAATGAAATAGGTTTACTATTCAATGTGCCTTTGAGTAATAAATATCTACCAGATTTATCACTAACCGAGTGCGTGTCTATCAAAGGCAAATGTTTATTTATCAAAATGGCCACGCCACGACTCCGACTCGTAAAAGAGGAGTAAAACACTTGCCCCACCCAATCACGTTTCAATTTTAAATGCTCATCAGAGGTCAAATGTGTTTCTTGTAGTAGGGCTACATGTACATTTTCCTTCTTCAGAAAGTTAAGGATTTTCTTACGTTTGACAGGACTATGAATGCCCCCCACATTCCAACTACACACTTTTAGAGAGGAATTCGAACTGGCCATTTTGATTTATAGTAAGTGCTAAGCCAGGCCATAAGAATAAGGATATTCTCAAAATAATTGAACCAAGATACACCAATCTCAAGTGACAAGAAAAATAAAATGTGCTCTGCTTTGCTAAAGAAAAAACAACAAGAACTATTTACAAAAAACGAAAAAATGTAAAGAGTAAAACATAGGGGGGTCAGACGATGGTCTAAGACACCCAGTAGGGGGTGCAAGCTAACCTTCCCAGGGAAATTGGGGAGGATGCTGGACCAGGCTCTCATCAACTCAGCCAACTACAGCCCGACCCGCAACTACCTCAGAAATAACAAAAAAGCTACATTTTGAAGTAGGCTATATAAGCCCACATAATATACAAAATTATATGACTAAGTACAGACACATATACAACTGTGGAAACACATCTAATTTACTACAGATATTATAACAAGAAGGAATCCCAAAGAGCTATAGCAAAAGTCTTACCGTGTAACAGCACACTGTCAATTATAAAATGTCATGCTCATGCTGTAAACATCGCAGCACGCTGTTTAAGGTGAATGAGGAGCGGAGGATGGAGGTGATCTGGCACTGGGCAGTCTATCCAGGTATTTCGTGGCGTCCTCTGGATGTTTAAAGAATTTTTCTTCTCCGTTGTACTTGATCCTGAGGACAGCCGGGTAGATCAGCGCAAATGGGATGCCTTTTTCTCTGAGACGATTCTTGACGGAGGAGAATGCCTGCCGTTTCCTGGACACCGCAGCCGAAAAATCCTCAAATATCATGATGTTACCACCTTTATAATTCAAGGATTGTCTTTTCCTGGCCGCTTGCATGATCCGAGCTTTATCCTGGAAATTGTGAAGTTTCACAATGAAAACTTGTGGCCTTTGTCCTGAGACGGGGCGAGAGCGGGGGGATATGCGATGGCAGTGGTCCACCTTGACAGTGCCCCCCTTGAAAGTTTCACCGACCAGCTGAGGGAGCCAGGATTTAGTAAAGGATACCGGTTCGGTACCTTCGCTGTGCTCAGAAAGGCCAACAAAGCGAATATTACAACGCCAACTCCGGTTCTCCAAGTCATCAATCTTTTCGAGTGCGGCGTCCAATTTGGCTCTCATGTTGGTAAGTTCCTCATCATGAATGGTGACCGTGTCCTCCTGGTTTGATATTCGCTCCTCAGCGGTGGTGAGACGTGTATCTAGCGCAGCGATATCTGAAGCGCAGCTCTGCAGTTTCTGAAGCACAGGGTCAATCTTTTTGTCAAGCGAGGTCTCCACTGCTTTTAACACCTCTGCCGTGATCCTCTCCACTAATTTATCAACATCCAGGGGTTGAGCTGGGCGAGCAGGTAAAGGCGTGGAGGCCGCCATTGCGCTTTCCCTCTTGGCATCTGCTGCAGACGTAGATGGGTCAGTTTCTCCCGGTTTAGGGTGTTTCACAACAACATTCGTAAGTTTCTTTTGTGTCGGCATTCTTACTTTCGTGTGCACACAAGTTTAGTCGTGGAATCGTGCAGCATAATAACTGAATCGAGTGTCGAGCTGCGGGAGCTGTAGCACGAAGCTGTTACTCCGCCATTAGTGTCACGTGACTCAAGCGGGTTTATTTTTTAAATTTAAAAAGATCATTCAAAAAATACTGTCCCACGCTTTCATGTCACACCCGAAACACAGATAGTTTTACCACATAGGTTGAGCCTGTTTTTAGCCACACCCCTGCATTTTTGATCAGGCATAGACTCAGCATCCCTCTACCTCATGGCATCATGGTGAGTAGTTACCTCTCATCAGTTTGGAGTAAATGTGTTCCAAAATCCGAAAATCTGTCGGGAACATTTTTAATTGTCACTACCAAACACATATTCTCTGTAATTAGTTGAACTTTTGGAGGTTTAATGCAACACATTATGTTTTTATGGGTGTACACCTGTTCAAACATCCATTTGCTGGCCATGTGCTTAGTAGCATTTTTTAGTTATTAGCTAAAATTAGCTAAAATTGTCACAACCGAAACAGATGGTAGAGTTTCGGTTGTGACAACATGTAATGGTCCACTCACTTAAGTCAATGTTTGATCATTATTACCTCTTAAAACATGTCGATAATGCTGGTTCATGTTTTATATTGTACAGCATCAGGAGAAAGCAACAGGGAGAAATGAAAAAAAAACACCAATATGGCAAAACAAAACATTTGAAAAACTAGACTTTTAGCCCAAGGGTGTCGACCACGTTATTCTTAAGAAGTTGTTTGTTTTGTTTTAAGTTCATTAAAGTTCTTGCATAACACTTTCTGGTGTGTGTATTTTTTAAAAAAAGGTGTTTTAAAGGGACTGTGAGGAGTTCCTAAATAATTACAAAAAGTCTCACTTTTAGATATATGCCTGATGGAAATACACACTTTAAGATGAGTTTTATAGCATCAAAATAGGTTATCTATAAATGCTATTCCTTAGCCTTCCGGTCGGGTCGGACTGGGCTGGATACTCAACTTCACGTCTTAGAGCACCAAGCTGTAAGTAGTGATATATGGCCAGCTACAAAACTATGATACTAAGTTTTCTAAAAATTGCTTGTTGTCACACATCAAAAACTACCGCTACGTAACTAGAAAGAGATACATTACCTCGTTGCTTTGCATCCTGTAAGTTGTTGAAAAAAGAAGTTGTAAAGCAATGCAGAGTTCTGAGGAAGGTCTAGGCTACATCACAACAAACACACGCTTTGGTTTGTGGTGCGTTCCAGTTGTAGTCGGAAGTAGGAATTTCTGAGTTTCAAGTGGGAGATTACAACTGAAACGTCCCCCAAAGTGGAAATTTCCTGCTGGGAACTCAGTGAAACCTCGCCACCCCCGAGTTGACAATGGAAGATGGATGCCCCCAGTGTGAACAGTTATTTAGCTAATGTAATAATAAATTTATTTGCACTTCTGACTGGGGTGTGTCGCTCTAGATCAGCTGGATACAGGGGCTGCAGTCGAAAAGTCATTTTTGCTTAGGAAGGTTCCTAGCGTAGTGAAATGAACCGGAAGTAGTTCGTGATCAGAGCTGTTTGAATAGTTTAAATGCATAGGAAAGGTGGCTAAATGCTTCCTTTATTATCTCCTTTAGCATAGGATACACCGGACCATCCTTTACGAAAGGAGAGGAGATTATTCTGTCCCACAATTCACCGCGACAACAGCTTTTATAAACAGCGCGTATTCCGACTGCTTCCGAATTCAACCGAATAATAACAACAAATCACACAGACCATGTGAGTTACCACTGCTGTTCATCCTTTCTAAAGTTTACCAAAACCTGCCTTAACTTTCCAGTAGTCTGATTCTCTGAAGAGAGCAGGATATGAGACATTTGATGTTGATTATGTTTTAAACATGGTTCAATATTAATCATTTGTACACCATTAGATTGCGGTCTTAACAACGTATGCCTTTCTTTCCTTCACTTCATTTATTTTCATGCACTGATTGGTGTTCATGATGATAAGGAGAGGACAGATGTATTTAAATCCTCACTTCCAACATCGGTTATGCAGATGTAGTTTTTACCAGGTTATTATGTTCAATGTTGTCTGAAAGGAACAACATTGTTATGATTAATGAGCACTTCAATGATGCGTCTTTAGTAGTCCGCCTTCAGAAAATTGTAGTTTCACCGCAGCAGTAACATCCGCCGTCACATGATGACGAAGCGTAGTGAAAGTGTAGTTGGATTCTCTCTGTATGGCAGTATTCCTTTCCTAAGTCCTTTTGAATTCTCCTTTCTCCTTTCCTTAACCTCATGATGTTTTCCATCATGAAAAGTAGATAGGAAAGGACTTAGGAGGTGACTATTCGACCGCAGCCATAGTATTGTTAGACTTATATTTACAAAAATGTTGCCATGGTGATAATCACATTCTTCATACAACAACACAGGGCATGCTAACAACAGCTAACAATAGCCTGGTAGATCGGCATGTTTTTTTCCGACTTCAACTGGAACGCCGATAAGCCAGAGATGTCACTCCCAGTTCTGAGGTTACTGGAACACAGCATTACGACAGTCGCCGCGCGTGCTCATGGGTAGCAGAGTCTTAATGTAGCCAGTAATAGATTCTCCTTGTAGCACCTTTAAAAGCAATATCTTCAGAATGTTCAATAATTATAACTCATGTTTGACCCTCTAACTCCCAGCTCAACTGTTTGGCAGAAGTCAATACATTCAGGAATGTTTAATGTGTAAAAAAAAAAAAAATCATTGTTTATTTGTGACAGAAAAAACTGCTTTAACTGCTTAAACTACTTTTTAATGTTACAGTAGATGCGTTGTGATGTTTGAGTAGGCTCATGCTGGCCTTCAAAGTAAATGTCATTTGATTGATTATAAACATTTGTGTTTATAATATTCCCAATGTAAGACATGTTTGAAGTTAATATTAAGCAATAAGGTGGAGGGAATATGATACAACCTTGCAAACAAAAAAATAGAGGTCACTACCAAGAAAGTGCAGTCACAACCGAAACGGTGCAGTCACATCCGAAACACCGGGTGTTTTGTAAAAAATAAAGGATATTGAGTCATCAACTAACATTTTTTGATGACTATTCTTTAAATGTATGTTCAATTTCATAACTCATTAACTCTGAGATCTATATAATCGGTGGAATTCATTTTACAAGAAAAGGTAGGATTTTGATTTTGATGAGTCTTAGAAATTGAACTTTGAAAAATGTTTAAAATATAATTTTTATTGATTTTGTTGTAAAACCCTTCAAGAAAAATTTGTAAAAATATTCTTTAGAGAGGGCATGGAAGTACAATATGAACAGATTAATATAATACCTTTTATTGCAGTGTGTTGCTATGTTTCGGTTGTGACACATTTTGGGAGTAGAAAAAACATTTCAAGAACAGGCTGAAATTAAAATATGAATATTGACTGCACTATACAAGATATATGTACCTTAGATATGGTACAACATATGTATGGACAAAGTTTTGGGGAAAAAAACACTTAAAAAAAAAATTCCAACCCTGCACTTTGGACAAATTTGGTAGAATGGCCCATATATCTACACGTAGACAAAAACTGTTGATACTCCTCAGTTAAAGAAAGAAAAATCTGCAATGGTCACCAAAATAGTTTAATCTGACACAAGTTATAATAAATAAAAAAATTATGTAAATTAACCATTGAAAATCAGACACTGATTTTGAATTGGGTTTCAACTAGGCCTGGACAATATATCGTTTGAACATCGCCATCGCGATGTGCGCATGCGCGATAGTCACATCGCAGGACGTGCGATATATATATATTTTTTTGACAAACTTTAGTTTTGCTTCATAAAAGCAGCAAGCTGCTCCATGCTTTGCACAGCCTCTCTATCTCTATCTCTATAATAAACAGAAGGCACAAGTTGAAGATGAGCTGTTGCAAGCAGTACATTATGCAGTTACAGCGGACTTGTGGTCCAGCCGGACAGCAGCACCATACATCAGTCTGACCATCCACTTCATTAATGAGAAATTTGAACTTAAAAGTCGCTGTTTGCAAACTGCATTTTTCCCGGATGTTCATACAAGTGAGAACATTGCAGCGGGGCTGAGAGAAGCCGTGGCTTTTTGGAACCTGGATGAGAAACGTCTAGTCTGTATGACGACAGACAATGCTGCAAACATGGTGAGAGCAGCTGCCTTTAAAAAGTGGACCAGGCTGCAGTGCTTCGGACACAGGCTGCATCTTGCAGTTGGTAAGTCAACCCTATTTCAAGAAATATTACTTAAAAATGGTTAAAAAAAAGTTTTGAATACTTTTATTATTGAAAATTGCCCAAATAATAGATAAATGAAAAAAAATCTTTATAAAGTTTCAAGGGGGGGGGGGGTCTTTGATTAATTGTTGCCAAATGGCCACAATATGCAATCGTGGAAAGTACTATAAAATCAACTTTTTTTCTTTTTTTTTTACCAAAAAGTCATTTTATTTAAAACAAGACTTAACATATCCATGTCATACTCATCCAAAATGAATAAATAAATTAACATTTATACAGTGAAAACATTGTATAACTTCAACAGTTAAACGAAACTTCTGATAATAAAAACCCAAAACCTTGAACCCGGCTCAATAATGTACAGTATATCTTTCTTTTTTCATTTCATTCAGTTGTTTTTCTGTTTCATTTCATTTGATACATTTGATTTTAACTAACTTCAATTGATTTAGGTCTGATTTCTGCTCTAGTTTGACAGTTATTTCTACCCTGCTCTCTTTCCCTCTCCCGTAGAAGTCGGTGGGATGCATCTTTTATTGAGGAAATTAGATACTATGTTAGAGATAGCCAGCAACATACCTTAAATTACAAAATATAAAAAATGTATAATGTTATTACTTTTAAAACTTAAGCAAAAGGTGTAAACAGTCTCGGGATAGTTTCATGCTATGTAAGTGAATGGAACTCCATTAGGTTGTATACACTAGTAATTTTCCATTTTTGCATATTGTTGCCATATGGCAACAAATCTGTTTTGGTATATTACAAAAAATGTACAACAAAACTGAATTAAATGTAAAAAAATACATTTTGACATCGGACTACTTATTGGTCATTTACTGCAAAATAGTGGTGCAATAATGCTATTGATAATAATGATGATGATAATGATAAGTCAGTCAGTTTATAAATAAACTGATGACAGCAGGGCCCTGTTCTACGAAGCAGGATTACTGCCTAGCGAGGTAGCTTTGAGAATAAGTTCCGGATTCCCTGTTCTACGAGACGGGATCACTCCTGAGCGAGGCGAGTCTCCATGGCAACGCGTCGCTGAGCAGGCTAACCTGCTCCGGGGCAGGTTAGGTTCCAGATTGAACTCGAGGACAATAAAAACCCCGCCCACTGACCAATGAGCTGACCTGATGGCCGCAGAGGGACAGCTCCTCTGCAGGAGTAAAATCTGGGGGAGGAATTCCCCACAGATCTTTTTGTGTACTTTGATTGGTGCTGAAATGAAACCCAGATTTAGAGTCACTACACAGTACATGACACTTGCTACAGGTAGTTAAAGGGAATGAAGAACTCTCATTGCCGTAACAAGATCTTCAATGCTAACACTTCTGTTCCATGACTTAAATTTCAACTGAGATGTGATTTTGACCCCTTAAAATTACCTATGGAGTTATCAGACTTTCATCTACAGGTATTACGGTATTGGAAAATGCTTTACAAACATAATTTCAGCCCACATAAAGCCATCATTTGGAACAACAGATATGTCTTGCAGAAAATGAAGTCTTTGTTCCATAAGAATAGGATGGAAAAAGGTGTTTGGGCGGTAATACATTTAATGGATAAAGATGGAAATATATTAAATCATACCAATTTCAATCTGAAATTCAAAATAAATTGTTCTTACAAACAGTATTCAATAGTGATAAAAAGCTGTTCCTGTAGCCTTGTTTAATTTGATCAGAGAAACTCTGAAATATTCTGCTGTAACACCTGTACTTGACAATCTTCTTATTGGTGAATATGATTTATTAGACCTTAAATGTAAGAACAAAATTTAGAGAAGTCTTATCACAAAGGAATTCTTTCCTCTTCCTATTAAAAGAAATATCACTTTTCAGGTTTTCTCCAAACTTGATTTGGTTAAACTAAGAACTAGAAGATATTTAGACTTTCCATTGTTGCCAAAAATGAAAGAAGTTCATTTAAAGACTATTAATGATATCTATCCATGTAATGAATTTTTGAGAAGACGATTTAATATAGATAAGAATGAATGTACGTTTTGTCATACAGAAATTGAAACACAGGAACATCTGTTTCATGATTGTAATGCTATTAAGATTTTTTGGGAAATAATTCATGCATGGCTAAATGCAAAATACGTAATACCTATTTTTAATTATCATATGATCAAATTTGGAATCTTTGTAAAAGATAAAACTGTTGAATTTTTATATAATAACATGTTTATTATAGTGAAATTCTATATCCACAAATGTAGATTCTTCAAAGTTACTCCCAATTTTGCTGATTTAAGAACGACCTTAAATTATTTTCTCGATCTTTAAAAAAGATTGAAAAAGTGCCTCAAGACTCTATGAAATTCTTGATTTGTGTATGAATTGAACCCCTTGTAAATGTTTTCATTGAATTGTTTATGATTTTTCTTTTATTTTATTCTTTTTTTATTATTATTTTGTTTTATATATTGGTTCGTGATGCTGCTCAGTGATTTTTGAAGAATGTACAATGCAAAATATGCCTGTTTGTTACATGAAATGGCTGAATAAAGAATTGAAAGAAAAAAAAAACTTCTGTTCCATGACAATATTTTATTGCCTGTCTTAAAATTGTGACAGGAATTCATGTAGGGCTCATGTGGGCTACATATCACACAAAAAATTTAAACAGGATAGGAATGAACAAATGAATAAATTCATCTTGTAAATGAATTAGACATGTCTGGTGCATGTTACAGTAAAAGTGCATGTTGAACAGTGCTATTTCAGGATGATAATGGCACCAAAGATTTTTTGTGCTCTATACTTATGCATTGAGACTGTCAGCAATTTTCTGCCAGCACTCCTTCAGTGCTTTTGCAGCGGTGACGGTGTTGCTTTTGACGTTTATTACATGTTTTAATTCTTCATACTCTGTCATGATCGCCTCCTGCTCCTCCTGTGTGAAGTATGTGGTCCTTCTCTCTCCGGCCTGCTCTGACACTCCAGACTGGTCCATGTTCGCGATTGGTCAGATGCGGCGGGCTCCGCCTTCTATGTGTGCACGCGCTCGTTGCAAAGCTGGATCCACTTATGAGGTTGATAACCAGCGTCGTTGAACCGTGTAGCGAGACCGCCGGCTACCGCGCTCAGTTCAGCGAGGTAGCTCCAAGGCTATCTCGCTAGGCTGAACTTGCTTCGTAGAATAGGGCCCAGGAATCACACGTTCTGAGTCTATTTTGTTTTATTATTCCCCTTTAGAAAATGCAGTGAAAAAGAATGACAAGATTGACCTTGCTGCAGGTGTCTGCAAGAAGCTGGTGGGTCACTTCTCGCACAGCTGGAAGGCCAGAGCTGCTCTTGAAGATGCCCAAAAGGAGCTCAATCTGCCTTCACATTCCCTCATAACAGAATGCCAAACAAGATGGGGCTCCAGACAGATGATGAGCAGCAGGATCCTAGAGCAACAGAAGGCTTTAGCTCAGGTCCTGTCTCAGGATAAGAAGGCGCGACATCTAACCCCAACCTGGCAAGACATAGACGTACTCGAATCTGTCAGTAAGTCACTGGGCCCACTGCTTGACTTCACTGATGTCCTTTCAGGTGAAGACTACGTCAGTGTGTCCTGTGTCAAGCCAGTTCTCCACCTCTTCAACACAGAATTGCTGCAAGGGCAAGATGAGGACACCGACCTGACCAAGAAGTTGAAAAAAGAGATGTTGGACTACATCAATGAGAAATATGAAGATGAAGCTTCTCAGGAGCTGCTAGATATTGCATCTTGTTTGGACCCCCGGTTCAAGATGGACTTCATCGATGCAGACAAAAAGCCTCAAGTCAAGGCCAGAGTGACCACAGAGCTAATGGAATGCCAGGCCCAGGGGACATCAAGCTGCAGCACTGAAGAGGATCCTACAGTTGCTGACCCGCCCCAGGCAAAGAAAGCCAAGAAGTCCCTGGGAAGTTTCTTCAAGTCATTACAGAGTCGAGCTGAAGCAGCAGGTGCCTCCTCTCTGACCCCAAGGGAATCTGTGGAAGCAGAGATCAAAAACTACCTGCTAACACCTTGCATAGACAAAGATGAAGATGCACTTGCATGGTGGAAAACTTACCAAGTAAACTTTCCACGAGTCGCCAAGCTTGCCCGCAAGTATCTATGCATTCCTGCTACAAGCTCCCCATCAGAGAGGCTTTTTAGTACAAGTGGGAACATTGTCACTTGCCAACGTTCTTGTCTCAAGCCTGCAATGGTGGATAAACTGGTATTCTTGGCCAAAAACCTTTGAGACTGAATTGGGAATTGCTGAGCTAGGAAGGTGGGTGAGTCGCAGACACATACAACACAGCTGCAGGAATAGCTCTCCTCCTCCTCCTGTGACGGCTCTGCTTTAACTTTAATATGCTGTCAGAAAGGAAGGACATTTTGTGAATCAAAACGGTTCTCTGTTATTTATTAAAAGTTATTTACAACAGATTCAGTTTAGTTCATAACAAGTTTTTCTTGTTTTTTATTACATTTATTGTAAGTAGAATTTTTAGACAACTCAGGGGGATAGTACAGCTGCTCATATTTTTATTTTCATATTTGATATTTTTGTTTAAAAATATTTACAACTTTGCAGCTGTTGAGCTGAGTTTTTTTATTTATTGTTATATTTTTGTGAACAACTCAGGGCACTAATGCACCTGCTCTTTTATTTTTCCTATTTAATATTTTTGTTTAAAGATATCTGCAACTTTGCAGCTGTTGAGCTGAGTTTTTTTATTTATTGTTATATTTTTGTGAGCAACTCAGGGGACAAATGCACCTGCTCTTATATCTTTCATATTTAATATTATTGCTTAAAGATGTTTACAACTTTGCTGCTGTTTTACAAAGGTTTTTATGTTGGTATATTTGAAACAACTTAGGCACTAGTACACCTGCTTTTTCATTTTTTATATCTGATATTTTTGTTTAAAGACGTTTACAACTTTGTTGCTGTTTTACAGAGGTTTTTATTTTATTGTATTTTTGTAAACGACTCAAAAGTCTGTACCTTGAAGGTATGTGAAAACTGTCAAAGTGTGTCTTAGTGTGTACTAGTCTGTTTGGAGCATCTACTCTTTTTTTGCTTAAAATGTTTAATATTTTTGCTGCTGTTTCTACGAAGTGTGAAATACAATGTTAAATAAATCATCTATTTTGTACAGAGACATGGCCTCCTGGATCCTTTTTATATACAGCAATCTTCATCATTCACAGATGAACCCCCTTAACCTGGATTAAAAGGTATTATATGAATATATGAATACAATGGTGTCATTGTGAGTCAACCAAGTTCTCCCCAGAGATATTCAAGTCATCTGGTGAAAATTATTATTTTTTTAATATCGCAATATCTCGCAACCCCCCAAAAAATCGCAATGTAAGTTTTTTCCAATATCGTCCAGCCCTAGTTTCAACAGAATTAATACATAACTGTGTATTTAACAGAAATGGACTCAATTTTCTTTAAAAGCCGAGCAAAGAACGTTGTTTACAGCTTTTCTTACAGGATACAGAAAAGATACAAAAATAACACAAAAACATACATAATAATACACAGAAAACACCTAATGTACATTACAATAATACACAATAAACACAAAACACACTGCTCTACCACTTCCACAGCCTCCACACCCTTCACACTTCCCACCCCATCACCAGCTCACAAAAATTGTGCTCGCACTCATGCACACAGTCCCAATGCAATACAATATAACAAATCAACAGGAGCAGCAGAATGTCCCAGCAACTTTGAAAAAAGTAATATAATTACACATATATACATGTACATACATACAACACTACTTCTTTACGGATTTTCAGGATCAAGAAAAGTGGATTGGTCATATGTCTAAGAGGATACTGAGATGTAAATGGGGCCAAGTTATTGAGAGGTTTGAGCATAGAGTCAGCGGTGTTTTGATAAACATCTGCATAATCAAGTATGGGAAGAAGCAAGTGATTGATCGGTAGAGAGAACCCAGACAGCCAAACATTTTTTTTTCAAATGTAAGCAATACGGGGTTTATAAGTAAGCTCAGGGTCCAACCAAAGACCAAGGTATTTATATACATTAAAGGAACACTACAAGAAACAAGAACACAAGAAATCCCATATTCTGCTGACCCCTCTTGTGTCTGTCCACGGCTCCGTCGCTCACAGCAGAATGTGGGATTTCTTGTTCTACGCTCCTAGTTATTGCAGAGTGCGCATTCATTTGTTTGGTCAGCCACGGCTCCCGTAGGCACCCGTAAGTGTATCATAGAAATGCGAAGTAGTACTGTTTAGGCTAAAAACATGTGCTAAATGATGTCGTTTCGAGTAAATGGTGGACGTTACCCGCTCAGGACACTTGCATTACAGCGCACGAGCAGTATGGAGGAATATTGCCAACTTTTTGTGGACTTTTAAGGACACTGTTTGTTTGGGCTCTGACCGAAGTCATGATATCAATGTCAGCGGATAGCGAGGATTCCCCCAGATCTCCGGCTGCATCCTAGATGTTCCAAAACTACTCCACAGTGTTGTTCAGCATGAGGGTGAGTAGAAAATGAGGCCAAATCGTTGTTTGGGTGTAGTGTTCCTTTAACCCTCTCTAGTGAAGTCCCATCACTAAATTCAATTAACAGTTCAGGTGTGTGTGATAAACCATGTTTAGTACCAAATACCACAGAACAAGATTTTTTTCATATTAAGTACAAGCCTGTTGTTATAGATCCATTGTTGGACAGTGTTAAAATCTTGTAGTAAGTTATCATGTTCAGTTCAACTCTCAGACTGCTTTGGCACTCTTTGGCTGTTACTCTCTTGTCTGGACAAGAAGAAGGAATTAAAGCTCCATTTGATTGCATCCAGCTGCTTTTCGTCATTTTTATTCTGAATAAATGTCAGGTAAAGGTACAAACCAACTGAGCTATCTTAGGATTATAAAGGGAAAAATCCTGACAGTCAACGAATTCAAAGGCTTTTGAAAGATCAATGTAAACAGCACCAGTAAGTTGCCCAGTGTTAAATGCTGAGAACAAGTCATTTGTGAATATAAGAGCAGGAGTCGTGCAGAAATTCAGTCGAAAACCAGATTGATACGGAGACAAAATGTTAGCTTGAGTGACATAATGAAGTAACTGATGAAAGATAAGTTTTTAAAAGATTTTTTAAAAACAGAGATTATAGAGATTGGTCTGTAACTATATCTGATGGGTCTCCACTTTGAAAATAGGAACAATTTGAGCACACTTCCATATGAAAGGAATACAATATGTGGTGGGGTGGGGTGGAAGAGCGAATGAGACATGAGACAAACACACACACATACACAGATGAATAGGAAAGACAGATGGGCAGATTAGGAAATTAACCAGATGAGGACAAGTAACCACCTCAGGCTGCATGAACAATTAATATTTACGTAGGAAAGGGCCATCATTGCAAAGCAAGCCAAACAACAGAAATCCGCAGAGGGCATATACAGTGGAGAAAATAAGTATTTGACCCCCCGCTGATTTTGAAAGTTTTCATACTAAGAAATAGATAAAGAGTCTCTGATTTTATGGCAGCTTTATTTTAACAGTGTTAGAAAGGATATCAAGAAAAAAAAATCGAGAAAATTACATTAAATGAAAAATAAAAATTAATTTGCATTTCATTGAGGGAAATAAGTATTCGACCCCCTAGCAAAACATGACTTAATACTTGGTGGCAAAACCCTTGTTGGCAAGCACAGCAGTCAGACGTTTCTTGTAGTTGCTTACTAGGTTGGCACACACATCTGGAGTAATTTTGGCCCACTCCTCTCTGCAGATCATCTCCAAATCCTGGAGGTTTTGAGGCTGGCGTTTGGAAACTCGAAGCTTCAGCTCTCTCCATAGATTTTCTATGGGATTAAGGTCAGGAGACTGGCTAGGCCATTCCATGACCTTGATGTGCTTCTTATGGAGCCACTCCTTTGTTTCCTTGGCTGTATGTTTTGGGTCGTTGTCGTCCTGGAAGACAGGACGACCCATTTTCAGTGTCCTGGCGGAGGCAAGGAGGTTGTCACTCAAGATTTTGCGATGTATGGCCCCGTTCATCTTCCCGTCGATGCGGTGAAGTCGACCCGTCCCTTAGAAGAGAAACACCCCCAAAACATAATGCTTC
Organism: Scarus forsteni; assembly: GCA_036419115.1. NCBI lineage: Eukaryota > Metazoa > Chordata > Actinopteri > Labriformes > Labridae > Scarus > Scarus forsteni. The sequence goes on from JAZDUH010000428.1 coordinate 310,279, forward strand.
CACCGCCATGCTTGACAGTGGGGATGGTGTTCTTGGGGTCATATTCAGCATTTCTCTTCCTCCAAACACGTCGAGTTGAGTTGAGGCCAAAGAGCTCGATTTTGGTCTCATCTGACTAGGGCTGAAAGATTTATCGTTTTCAGATCGAAATCGCAATTTTAGACAATGCAATTTTGTGATCGCCAAAGCAGCAATTTTTTGCAGCGCTCCTGACTGACTCAGGATCTGATGTGTCAAGTATTATACACATACTGTTTTACAAATTTGTAGACAATCTATATGTTAAAAGTGCTGGTAAGCGGGTCAACAACACAAAGCCTCTGTTTCGGAGTAGAAGTTAATGAAAACAGATTATTTATCATCACTATTGAAGGTGAATAATGTGTTAAGTGTTTTTCATCATTTATTTCCTTACTGTTGTCTGTACTGTTAACAAAGTGAATTTTGCACTGAAGTTTGATTTGAAAAAAACTGTGAATTGCAATATCTGCCAGAAAAATCGAAATTAGATCTTTTCCTAAAATAGTTCAGCCCTACATGTGAATATCCCGAACCTTGATTTGAAGAAAATCGCGAATCGAATTGAAATCGCAATATTTGCCAGAAAAATCGCAATTCAATCTCCTAAAATCGTTCAGCCCTACATCTGACCACAGCACCTTCTCCCAGTCTCTCTCGGAGTCATTAGTATGTTCATTGGCAAACTTGAGGCGGGCCTGGATGTGAGCCTTCTTGAGTAGAGGGACCTTGCGCGCACTGCAGGATTTTAAACCATTGCGTCTCAGTGTATTACCAATGGTTTCCTTGGTGACTGTGGTCCCAGCTGCCTTGAGATCATTAACCAGCTCCTCCCGTGTAGTTCTAGGCTGATCTCTAACCTTTCTCATGATCAGTGAGACAGTCATGTTGTAATTCTTCCACTTCCGAATAATAGCACCAACAGTTGTCACCTTCTCATTCAGCTTCTTACTGATGGTTTTGTAGGTCAACAATTTTGTCCCTGACATCTTTAGACAGCTCTTTGGTCTTGCCCATGGTGGAGATGTTGGAGTGTCTCTGAGTCTGTGGGCAAGTGGCTTTTTATACAGGTGACAATTTGGGACAGGTGTCTCTTATGAAGGTAATGACTTCACTGAGATTAGGAGTATGTCAATGGTCTGTGGGAGCCAACATTGCTCATGGTTGGTAGGGGATCAAATACTTATTTCCCTCAATGAAATGCAAATTAATTTTTATTTTTCATTTCATGTTATTTTCTAGATTTTTTCCTTGATATTCTTTCTAACACTGTTAAAATAAAGCTGCCATAAAAATCAGACACTCTTCATTTATTTCTTAGTATGAAAACTTTCAAAATCAGCGGGGGGTCAAATACTTATTTCCTCCACTGTAATGCACATAAATCAACCACAGACAGACAAAATATATGTCGTTAAGTCAAACATAAGGACGGTCAAAATTCAGTTCATTAACGAAAGTGTCCTGGATCAGGTTTTACGACAGGGATCTGTAGCATGTAGTTTGTGACAGATGATGTCAATATAATCACTTTACGTCAATTTACGGCAAACAATCTCATGCACCATAGTGCTCTCCACTGCAGGCAAGAAAATAAAGTTCAGAGAAGTTTTTCTGCTGAGCATCCCAACGAAAAATGATAAAACTGAAATTGGACGAACAACAAAGTCAGTATGAGTCACTTGGCAAAGCCAAAGGAAAAATATGAGTTAATTACACAAAAATAGGAGGAATGGATCTACTCACAACCCTAACATGGAGAGGAGAGAGAAGAGTTTCAGTTTCTTCAGGAGATTGAAACATCTTCGCTTTCCTGTCCACCATCGCTCTTAGTGTACAGGGATACAGCAGAGAACATTTTAAGTCTGCAGCACCAAGTTTCGTTTTAATGGGATTAAACTGACATCGTTGGTGGATGAAAGCGGCACTAAAGTCGGGGAATACATGAACCCGGGCATCCATGTCTGAGAGATCTCCTCTCTCCCTGGCCAGATGTAAAACCTTCAGCTTGTCTTGAAAGTGTAGAAACTTTACCAGGATGAGATGAGGAGTTGACCTGTAGCTGGTGGGGAAGGTTGGAGAGCGATGAGCTCTTTCAATGGCAGGTACCGTGGGGAAATTGTCCTTGCCGAGGAGTTGTAGGATTAAGTCACTGATGAAGGCAATCATGTCCTTTCCTTCATGTCCCTCAGGGATATTAATGAAGCAGAGGTTTGAGGAGCGGCTTCTGTTTTCAGCTTCATCAGCTTTTTCTTTCAGGTATGCATTTTCTTTTTCCAGTGTTTCCACACGCTTCATCAGATCAGTGACATTGTCTTCAGTTGATCCAACTGGGTGTTCAAGCTCAGTAACATGGTCATTTAGAGTTGATAAAACTCCTTGAATATTGTTTAAGTTTGAAGAATATCAATTTTTTGGTCAATATGAGCAAGCTATTCAGATTTGATGCTCTGAATCGCGTCAAAAAGCAAAGACCTCAGGTCGTTGCATAGCAAGGGTCAAACAATTCCAGAAATCTGGGGGTAAATGCTCTCACCAAACGGAGATAAGAGTTGCAACTACAAAAAAAGGCCACAAGAGTCAATTAACCATTGAATTAGGGTATAAAAATTATAGAAAACCCAAATTTTACAGAGGCAAACTGAGGTGAGCAACACAGGTTCAGGCTACTGTGGCCAGCTTGCCTGAAAAAAAAGCCATATGAATGAGAGTCTTATCTTCTAATTGGCTCTTCTGGTTGTGAAAAAAATGGTAAGGAATCATAACCTGATTGTGATAATCGAGTCCCAGGAGGTTTCTCTCATGGCTGATCAAATCAGAAAAGCTGGGAAGCAGGGATCCCTGCTGAGGAACTGGGAGAAAATGTGAAAATCCTCTGTGGATGATGCTGGTTAGTCTTGGTAGTCTTGGTTACTCAGCGATACCTTGTGATAACACTCTTCTCAGACGTTTACTGGGAGAATTTGGTGGGGATTGTCATTGACAAGGTTTGTGCCGCATACAAGTAATAAATGATACATCTGTGTTGTACACTTTAATGTAAGACCATAGTCTAAAGACTGAAATGTAGTTTAACCAAACGGCAAACAACAGGGTCTAACTGCTACATTATACTGTAGCCTGATCTGGAATGATCTGTGATGATTGTGATGAGCAGAATGATCGTCCAATCACCGGCTGCAGATGTTTTTAAGGTTCTGCACCTGAAATTTTTTTTTTAACTGCTCTTTCCCAGATGGACATGTGATATATTTCTATAATGGATATATGGAACTGTCCGTCTGGCATGTCAGGTTATAAAGGACATAAAATGGTCTGTAGATGGCTCTGACACATTTTGTCAATAGCAGGCAAAACATGCAACTATTTGTTCTCTGGAGTTAATTTATAATATAGTCTAAAATCGTGTGTCAGCAAATGACACCACACAAACAGTTTGGATAAAAATGAGTGAGGTTTTGATTAAACTTCCATGTTTGGTAAACATGAAACACGTGGTGATTGTTAAACTCCAACAATAGTGAAAAGAAATTCAGAGTGAGTGCACATTTCCAGAATAGCAGAAACTATCAGCGCTCCACCTAACACGACACATCAATGGTAAGCCACCCACGTTGAACAACAAATCAACAGAGCCAATAGCCAGAAGCACTGAGCAACAGTCAAACTATTTCTTTGTGATTATGATGGCTGTCTCATAAATATCTGAAAAATCACACTACTGGTATTAAGAGCCAAAGCCAGAACGGCACATGGCATTCCTGATTCCACGACACAATGGAGCGTGGGAAAGCTACAGTTGTGGTATGGGAATACCATCTCTGTACACACTTGTGAAGAAACGTAAGGCCATGAAAGTAGAAGAGCATTGGCAAATACTAGGCACAGAGTGAAAGAAAAGACTGGCTTTGAAGCTAAAACTGATCTGCTGTGCCCAATAATGCAGTTTATTAATGATGTCACCCAGACAGGTTATGAGAAAGGAAATTTCAAAAGTTGAAATTGATAAACTATCTCAATCTTTTTACTGGTCCTGGTTTAAATAGGAAAAGCTTCTGATGCTGAGAGTCAACAATTTATGTGATTTTTTTTTTATTCATGGCACATTTTCTTGATGTGTCTTAACTGTGCTAACGAAAAAAGAAAAAAAGAAAAAAGATTGCTAACACTCATTGAAATACATTTTAAGCAATTTCTTTTTGCTGACACCATTTGTGGAGCATGGTTGCTTGTCAGGAGAGGGTGTTAGGATCCAGAAAGACAAAGTGCAGAGTACATTCGCATCTGCTTGGCATAGAAAAAGGTCAGCTAAATAAATAAAACCAACACACAAAACATGACACACATATGGCATATTATTGTCAAATATGATTTACATGCTTGACATACAGCACAGAGGAAATTTTAGTCCTCTCGGACCCACAGTGCAAACAGGCAATATTAAAAAGTGGAAAGAAACTAAACTACAGTACAAAAAAATATTAGCCTAATAATATCTAAAGTAATAAATAGAATAAATGTACTGTGAACAGAATAAAAAGAATATAACAAATTTACTATGAACAGAATAATGTCATCGACTGACACTGAAGTTAATACAATGATACTTAGAATTTTGGTTTCATAGTTATTATTTACAGGTGATCCCAGAGCCAAATTTTCCATTGGTAATAACTGGTATTGAATCATTTTCAATAAGGGGCACTTTTGGGGTGTTCTGTTATTAATCATCTTGTTGTAAATTTGATGAAGACTGAAACTCATAAGTGTTTTTAGTGTTCTTTTATTAAGACAAAAAAAGGAGTGGTTACCTTGACATGTTTCGACGTTACTCTGCCGTCTTCCTCAGAAACTGTCATCCTGACAGCTGTGGCGTGTCTTTTTATCAGCTGTTTCCGGGAGTAGCCAGCGGGAGAAGACGGCAGAGTAACGTCGAAACATGTCAAGGTAACCATACCTTTTTTGTCTTAATAAAAGAACACTAAAAACCCTTGTGTTCTAAGAAGACAAGATGAATCTAATCAGTAAGATTGAAACTCATTAATGAAGAAACTAAATCCTTGTTTAAATACACACACACACACACAGCCTGAACTAACACCAATTCATGGTTCCTACCTTACATTTTGTACATTGACTAAGATTGCTGCGTTTATGTAATCCTCCGCCCCAGAGGTCTGATTTACAAGATGTACAGACGTGAAAAAAAATTGTTGGTACCCTTCTGTTAAAGGAAGAAAATTTCACATGGTCGCTTAAACAACATGAAATTGTCAAAAGGTAATAATAGATTTAAAAAAATACTAAAAATTAACTAATGAAATCTGACATTGCTGTTGAATTGGGCTTCAACAGAATGATTATGAAAAACAAAATACTGAATCTGGCCTGGACAAAAATGATGGTACCCTTAACTTAATATTTTGTTGCACAACCTATGAAGGCAATCACTGCAATCAGGCAATTTTTGTAACTCTCGATGAGACTTCTGCACTGTCGACACGTATTTTGCCAGATGCAGCAAAGCAGCTGCAGAATATTACTGAGCCTCTTCCTTGTTTCACAGTGTTCTTTCCCGTGTATGTTTCATTTTTGCATCTGTGAACATAGAGCTGATGTGAGCTGCCAAAAGCTCCAGTTTTGTCTCATCTGTCTAAAGGACATTCTCCCAGAAGCTTTGTGTCTTGTCAATGTGCATTTTGGCAAACTCCAGTCTAGCTATTTTATGATTCGCTTTAAAAAGTGGTGTCCTCCATTAAGTCAATTTTGGCTCAAATTATGACTGCTGGTGTGATCTGATGCTGATGTACCGTGACCTTGGATTTCACCTCGAATCTCTTTGGATGATGTTCTGAGGCTCTTTGGTTAGTAATCGTATTATCTGTCCCTTCAATTTGTCAAGCATTTTCCTCCTGCAGCCGCGTCCAGGCAACTTGGCTCCAGTCTCGTGGACCTTAAACTTCTGAATAATATGTGCAACTGTAGCTACAGGAGCATTAAGCTGCTTGGGGATGGTCTTAAAGCCTTTGCCTTTAACATGGTTATCTATAATTTTTTTTCTAATCTCCTATGACAACTCTCCTTAGCTTTCCGTGTACCATGTTCCGTGTGGTACACACCACGATACTAAACAGCACAGTTACTACTTTTCACCCTTTTAATAGGCAGACTGACTAATTACAAGCTTGAAGACACCTGTGGTGCTAATTACAGGACACACCTTAGTTTAATGTGCCACTAGGCCTGTCACGATAATCAATAAATCAATTAACTGCACAATAAATAAAATGTCCTCGGTAAGTTTGCCAGCCTCGATAAACTGACATGTGCATGCACATTTGTTTTCCTCTCTTTCCACCAAAGAGGCTGAATGAGAATATGGCTCACTCTGTCCATCTTTCTTAACACAGGGGTGCATTGGTTTTAAAGCCGATTTAGCGGATTTATTGCAGAGTGAGCATTTGTCACTCATGCAATCTTTGGGGGGTGGCGGGGCCGCTCGCACGTACACACGGAGAGAGCAGAAGTGAACGTTGTGAACAAGGAAACAAACACTAATGTGAATGATAGCACGAAAGCTACGGTCCTTAATCCGGTTGCCACAGCCCCAGTGTGGAAATATTTTGGTTTTAAACAGAATGAACAAAGTGTGAGCCCATGAACACCAACAAGCCGATATGTTGCATTTGTTTGAAAGTAGTGATGACGGAAAAGAGGAGGTGCAGTGGATCCTTCGTCCTGACAGTCAACACTTACTGAGACGTTTGGTCTACAAAGAAAATATATATAAAACAGGGCAAAATGGTGCACACTCACAGTGTTGTTGGCTACTTTGCAAAACAAATGCAACCCTTCAATACGGTTGAAAAGCCAGCAATGTTACAAATGTTTGACGGACAGTACAGATTGACTGGGGGAACGTACATGTCACAAACAATTCAGGAACTGTATTAAAGGAAAAGTTCGGTTCCTGCAGCTTTTACATTGTTTATAGAATGAAGAACAACAATATACTCACCCAGAAGGCTTTCCTGATGCAAACGGTGCTTCGGGAGATATTTAGATCCAAAATCGAGCAGCGGACACCGATATAATGGTAGCCTGTAGGGCATAGATCGCCGCTCCTAAAAACTGCATTAATCGTCCAAAAACTCATGTTTTTCACCAATATTCCATCATGATTCGCGCCGAATGGACGGCCATTGCAGCCTGTGTCTCTCCACACAGTGCTGTGTGGCTGAACTAACCTCTGAACTGACGAGTTTGTTTACATGCTCTTCGCGCATGCGCAGTACTCTCTGGAGCGTTGCGATCGCTTCCTCATTTCTATGAGCTCCTTATCTGTATACTGTGGCTCCAAACTGTAAGGACGTCCATCATATTCAAAGTCCTCCTCCACAACATCTTCATCCCATAGACATTCGTCCATTTTGCACAAAACTGGAAGAAGAAAGTTGATTTGTAGCTGCCGATCTTCCCCTGAAACAATGAGCCGCACTGCGCATGCGCAAAGGGCATGTAAACAGCTCGTCAGTTCAGAGGTTAGTTCAGCCACACAGCGCTGTGTGGAGAGACACAGGCTGCAATGGCGGTCCATTCGGCGCGAATCATGATGGAATATTGGTGAAAAACATGAGTTTTTGGACGATTAATGCAGTTTTTAGGAGCGGCGATCTATGCCCTACAGGCTACCATTATATCGGTGTCCGCTGCTCGATTTTGGATCTAAATATCTCCCGAAGCACCATTTGCATCAGGAAAGCCTTCTGGGTGAGTATATTGTTGTTCTTCATTCTATAAACAATGTAAAAGCTGCAGGAACCGAACTTTTCCTTTAAGTCCCTTTAATTGTTTAATTTGTTGTGGATGTTTTTATTGGAGTTTCATTTTTTCTTTACAGAGATGGGGTATATTTTTTAAATTGTTTTTGATTAATATAATTATTTTTATTTACATGCAATTTTTCCTAAAGAGAGTCCATTTCATTTTCATTGTTTTTTCCTCTTCTTTTGTTTAAATTTATTATATTGTAATCTATTTAAAAGCACTTGACCTCCCAATTACAGGTAAATACTTGTAAGAAATTAAAGTTTATTGCTTTTGAAATGGTGTACTCATTTTATTATGACATGTATTATAATTACATTGAAAATTACATGAAAAAATGAAAAAAGGATTCAAAATAATATTGACAATAATATCATTTATCAGCAATAATTTTGGGGAAAAATATCGTCAAGCAAAATTTGCTTTCATGCTAGGCCTATGTGCCACTATGGTCAAATCATTTTCAATCTTTTCTAATGATTCTATCATTTATGTCCAGGGCAGTTTCATGACTTTTTTCTTTTTAAGTTATTCTGTTCAACTACAATTCAAAAACAATCACTGATTTTTTTTGAAAGTGGTCTGGTGCACCGTGAGCTGGGCAGCAGCTGAAGACAGAGACCCTGGCGGTCGTATCCCCAACTGCAACGTCTAGCTCTGGGGAAGTGGAATATCACTTGTCCGGGGGTGGAAGTAGGCTGAGCTGGTGTACAAGGTTGAGCAGTGCTGACTAACTATAGTCGGACTCACCTCAACACATAGCTTGGGATCTGGAACCAGTACACTTGAGAGGGGTTGGACTCTCCTTCACTCTGGAGTTGCTGATGCCGAGAGGCTTGGAGCAGGGGTACCACTACTTATTGCTCCTAGGTCTGTACGCTGGGGTTAACCCCAGTGAACAAAACGGTAGCCTCCCTCTGCCTTCAGCTCGAGGGACGGAACCTAACTGTTGTTTGTGCTACAGTTCGGAATATCAACCTTTTATAGACTCCCTAGAGGGGGTGCTGGAGAGTGCCCCTTCTGGAGACTCCCTTGTTCTACTGGGGGACTTCAACGCTCATATTGCTAATGACAGGGAAACCTGGTGGGGTGTGATTGGGAGGAATGGCGCCCTCCGATCTGAACCTGAGTGGTGCTTTGTTACTTTACATGTGTGCTCATCACAGAATGTCCATAACGTAAACACCATGTTCAAACATACAGGTGTCCATATGTGCACTTGGCACCAAGACACCCTAGGCTGCAGTTCGATGATCGACTTTGTAGTCGTATCATCGGACTTGCGGCCACTTGTTTTTGACACCCAGTTGAAGAGAGGGGCGGAGCTGTCAAGTGATCACCATCTGGGGGTGAGTCGGCTCTAATGGTTGGGGAGAATGCCTGTCAGACCTGGCATGTTGTGCGGGTCTGCTAGGAGCGTCTGGCAGAGTTTCCCATCAGGCAGAGTTTCAACTCCCACCCCTGGGCAAAGTTCGACCATGTGGAAGGGGAGGCAGGGGACATTGAGTCTGGGTGGGCATTGTCCCAGGCCTCTATTGTTAAGGCGGCTGGTCCGAGCTGTGGTCGTAAAGTCGTCAGTGCCTGCCTTGAGGGAAATACACAAAGCCCCTGGTGGATACCAGGGGTGAGGGATTCCGTCAAGCTAAAGGAGTCCTATCAGGCCTTGTTGGCCAGTGGGACTCCGGAGGCAGCTGACAGGTACCGGCTGGCCAAGTGGAATGCAGCTTTAGTGGTTGCCAAGACAAAAACCCAGGCATGGGAGGAGTTTAGTGAGGCCATGGAGAATGGCTTTCATAAGGCTTAAAAGAAGACTCTGGACCACCATCCGGCGTCACAGGAGGGGGCAGCAGTGTGCTGTCAACACTGTCTATGATGGGAATGGTGCACTGCTGACCTAGACTCGGGACATCCTGGGTCAATGGAAATAATACTTCTGAGAGCTCCTTAATCCCACCAGCACGTCTTCCAGTGTGTAAGCAGACATGGGGGACTCTGTGGTGGGCTCTCCTATCTCTGGAGCTGAGGTCACTGAGGTGGTCTATAAGCTCCTCGGTGGCATGGCTCTGGGGGTGGACAAGATCCGCCCAGAGTTCCTCCTGGATGTTGCGGGGCTGTCATGGCTGACACGACTCTCCAACATCGCGTGGACAATGGGGACAGTGCCCCTGGATTGGCAGACTGGAGTGGTGGTCCCACTTTACAAGAAGGGGGACCAGAGGGTGTGCTCCAACCAGAGATGGAGACTCGAGTTAAAGACTCGACCCTGAAAGACTCGAAAATTGACTTGACTCGAGATCAAAGACTCGTGAGTAATCTTTATTTTATGGTGGGTTTTTTGAGTGTGCCAGGAAACGTTTGTTCCACTCCCCTCCCTTGCCTCGCCTTGCGTCCCTCCCTCTTCACGGTCGCTTCCAAACTCGTAAATTCACTTTTTGTTAATAAAGCACAGGACCATTGCATGTAAATTTCCTCAACTGTTTCTCATTACGTCAAAACCGGAGGCACGAGCATCAGGTCAGCAGTTGGTCAGAGGGTCCCAGAGGCAACACGACACCATGGACAAAGAAAAGTGAATCGTAGAGGTACAAACATACAATTGTGTTCAAAATAATAGCAGTCCTACATCACTAGCAGGATAAATCACAGTTTTTGTTAGATTTTCAACCTCTACACTGCAAGTAAGTTTCTAGAAGGTTTAGTAAAGGTATAGAAAACCTACAGAGCCAACAGGCATGACATGCATGCTGCTGATTTTGTGAAAGTCATTAACTGAAAGGGGCCTGTTCAAAAAAGATAGCAGTGCTAAGTTTAATGAGTGAGGTCGTTGATTGTTTGAAAAAACTAAGTGTTAAACAGGTGGCCCTTATTTAAGGATCAAGGCAATTGACACTGCGTGTGCCGGCTGTGCATTTGTCCTTGAAAAACAGAGTAAAATGGGTGGTTCAAGACATTGTTCAGAAGAAGAGCGTTCTTCGATTAAGAAGTTAGTAAAAGAGGGGAAAACCTATAAAGAAGTGCAGAAAATGATAGGCTGTTCAGCTAAAATGATATCAAGTGCTTTAAAACGGCAGCCAAAACCAGAAAGGCGAGGAAGAAAAAGAAAAATGACTGTTCAAATGGATAGGAGAATAACCAGAATGGCAAAGGCTCAGCCAATGATCCGCTCCAGGAGGATTTTAAGAAGATCTAAGGCTGCCTGTGAGTACTGCAGCAATCAGACGAAGTCTATGTGAAGCCAAGCTACCAGCAAGAAGCCCCCGCAAAGTCCCATTGTTAAAAAAAAGACAAGTGCTGAAGCGGTTACAATTTGCCAAAGAACACATTGAGTGGCCTAAAAAGAAATGGCGCAATATTTTGAGGACTGATGAGAGTAAGATTGTTCTTTTTGGGTCTCAGGGCCACAGACAATTGTCAGACGACCTGCAAACACTGAATTAAAGCAGTACACAGTGAAGACGGTGAAGCATGGTGGTCCAAGCATCTTGATATGGGGATGGTTCTCGTACTACAGTGTTGGTCCTATTCATCATATAGCAGGGATCATAGATAAGTTTGAGTACATCAGAATACTGGATGAAGTCATGTTGCTGCATGCTGAGGAGGAAATGCCCTTGAAATGGGTGTTTCAACAAGACAATGACCCCAAACACACCAGCAAGCGAGCAAAATCATGGTTCCAGACAAACAAAATTCAAGTAATGGAGTGGCCAGCACAATCCCCAGACCTTAATTCCATTGAAAACTTGTGTGCTGACATAAAAAATGATGTTCATGAGGCAAAACCAAGAAATGCTGAGGAATTGTGGAACATAGTACAGTTGTCCTGGGCTGCAATACCTGTTGACCGGTGCCAGAAGTTGGTAGACTCCATGCAGCACAGACGTGAAGCAGTTATCAGAAACTGTGGTTATGCAACTAAATATTAGTTTATGATTCTCAGGAAAGTTGAATCTTCAAGCATTTCTTAGTTTATAAAGCACATTTTTAAGTTTGTACATAAAGATGTCAACACTGCTATTTTTTTGAACATTAGATTTCTTGACTTTCTGTGAAATATCATCAAATTAAATGTCTTTTTCTGATTTTCTGGCTTTGAATAGAATGTGAAGTGTCCCCAATGCATTTGTGTGCATTAGAATGAAATTTATTTGAAGAATTTTGAGGTTTACTCATCTTTTTAAACACACTGCTATTATTATGAACATAACTGTATATAACACTGTGTACATGACACCAAACATCTTTTCTGCAAGGATATAGACGGATATAAGTTGAATAAATCACAAGGCTGTGTGGTTGGGACCAGCAAAGGGACCTTAGAGAAGCGAAGTGAGGTGTTATTTCTTTTCTCAGTCCATAACATGTTTAATGAGCGTGTGACGTCAATATTCTCACGTGACCCTGGCTCTCCGGGGATCAGCCCTCCCCCTACGGGGCTGCACGTCGTAGTAGGAAATTCTGACCTCGGGGGCCGTTCCAGATAAAATTTCCTACTCGGAACTGGGAAATTCCGACTTCCGACTACAACTGGAACGCACCATAAGAACTCAAGATTTTCATCAGTGTTGAAGTTATTCTGAAAGTGTGCAGTGTTAACTTAGATGTATGAACATTCCTACATTAGTCAAGAGGAGTTTAAGAGCCGGGGGAATATAATTATTCCTGATACATACCCTCCTCTCCTTGCGTTAGCATTAGGAGGATGACTTTTGCCTGCAGTTGGCCTGTTTAAGCCTGTAATGTTACGATAAACGAGCTTCACTGTTATCCAGCCACAAGGACTTACTTGTGATTGTTCAGAACTGAAATGTGAAGTCCCTGTTGTGTGTTACTGCGCTGGCTGCTGTTAAATGTATAGAGATCTAAGGACGAGGTAAACTGCTCTGCACTCACTGAAGCAATGTAATCGGTAAATTATCTCAGATGATATCAAAACTGTTTTGTGTCTAACTGTGGACGAGGGAAACGATCAGTGAAGGCTGTGTTTCTCTGTGTTTTGCAGCAGGTCATGCAAACATCAATACTAACAACAGGGTATACTATATAACATGTCATGCTAACGGCTCAGATCAGTGTGTCTGCAGATGTGATCATCGTCACCGGCCATTTTGGTCACAGAATTACATCACCAAATTATGATTATAATGATTATCCTCCTGATTTATTTTCTAACAACATATAGGCATAGAGATTTGGTTATGTATCACGTAATGTGACATTTGTAAGTGAAAACACATTAACCCCTGAAAGCCTGTTGTACCCTATTTGAAACATACTTGATAAAATAAAAAAGAAGGTCCTCAAGTGAATAATAAGTTGCCAAAAACACCCAATGTATGTAATGAGTTACAAAAACTATGTCACATTTCATGGAATTTCTTTATTTTTTGGATTTCAGTACAAAGTGAAAATAACATTTCAACTCCAAAAAATTGTGAAAATAATAATAATAATAATAATAATAATAATAATAATAATAATAATTAATGGCTATAATTTGTGTTTTCATGCTCTAACAGGTTCTAAACATTTTCTTTTCCTGTGTCTATGCTTGACAGCCTCAGGCAACATCTTCTGATGGTGAACCGCTAGTTGAAGTCATCTTCCTAAAAGCCGGTACTTTGATTTTAGTGCCATTTGTTTTTGTACCAAACACTTTTGTTTCTTGCATTTCAGATCATGCAGATGCATTGTTGGACCTTATCTTTGAGAAGGTTTTCCAGGACCCTGCTCCAAACCTGAAGGAGCTGCAGGAATACCAGACCCAGAAGACCTCTCTGCTCAGTGTGACAGACCTGACAAGATGGATGACAGCGCCAGTTATGTTTCAAGTTCAACCAAGGAAGCTCTGAACCCCTCATACTGGTCTTTTGCATCAGGAAACTCCACTCTTATCCACAGCACCACGCAGGCAGGCAGCACCACCCTGATTCTTCAGCCCAGAAAACCCAACACCAGTTTACAAAGGTTCTGTAGGCCAGGTATCTGTAACAGCTGGACGCTATGTGCAGATTTTGTCTGCACTAAAGTGTTACTTTCATAAGTGTTTCTAGGTATTTTATTTGTTCATATTTTTATCATTATGGTTTTATGATTTCTGTTTAAAATTCTTCTTTTTTTCATGTCTTTTTTGTCTCCTCTACGTAAAACTGTCTACAGCACCAGCCGGTACATTTGGTGCTTTCATATGTAAAAATACTTTTTTTCAATAAAAGGTCTACATGAACTGTATTGTGCGTTTTCTTGTTCTTGTGTTTTCAAGAACAAGAAAGATAAACTGTAAAAATTATCAGATGGAGAAAATTTGTGATGTACTTTTAATCCTTGCTATTTTGTGTAACAGTAATAGGAGAGTTTATGCCAAAATAGTTGTGCATTATTCCTCTTAGATGTAAAGGCTCATAGTCTGCTCTATAAACATGTTATCATGCATTTTGCAGTGAAAAAACACTTTCAACCATAGAAGTCAGAGTCAAAGGTGGTCCACCATGCATGATGGTGGGTTTGGGAGTTCCTGTGGTCTTCCTCTGACCTAGTTGATTAAAAAGGGTAAGTGAGTGGGTGAGTTACAGGAAAGGTAATGTACAAAATTGTTATTTTGCACTCAGTTTTCACAATACCTTTAGTATCTCCATGCAACAGACATTTTCAGGCTCTAGGCATTTTTGCACACTTGTCACAGCAGCTCCTATGTAGGAGAGAGGTAAAAACAGGATATTCAGTATAATTTTTATATATAGGAAATGTACTAGTTAAACAGTAATGATGTCTTCTTTTTGTTTAAGACTATATAATGCTAATATACATAGGGCTGTGTCATAATAATATACAATATTGCAAGCAAAGAGATGCCTAAGACAGCTATTGTGTGGCATATAGGAAAGATATGGTTCACGGAAAATAGCTGGCTGCTTAGAATTACAAACATCTGCTCAGTATCAGCATGTTACTGCCATGCACAACATGGCTCTGTTAAATGCTGTATCCTGATGGATCAGTCACATAAATGCTATTTCTGTAAAACAGACTGTTGCTCTGATCGGCCCTGAAGAACCCAAACATTATTTGCATTTCACAACAACAAAGAAGTCCCCCTCCCACTGTTTAATTTCACTATCAGTAGTAAAGGCAGGTTCAGTGTTGCTTAAAAGTATAAGTTAATTCACGTCGGTCACCTTAATTCACCTCACTCTATATTATCCCTTACTAAGGGCTATTTAATGCCAGACTAAGTTTTGGTAAGCACTGCATAACTACGAAGAGCTACATGCTTCAAAGCTTCAACAACAAATGGAGGGGGAGGGGGAGCAAGAACGGCAGGACAACTTTAATTTGTCCACATATTAGCACTGAAGTAACACACTTTATATACACACCACTGAGAAACATCCTGGTTGATCCTTGGTCCTCGACTCTCTCCTGGTTCCTCTTCATATTCGGGGTCTGACACAAGCTCAAACGTGCGTGCAGCCATTTTTTTTCTCAGGGCTCGGTCGTCATGGTTATGCAACGCCATCTTCACCTCATGGAAGAGCGGGGCGGTATCAGCAGAGGCTCATTAACATATCAAGGTCACGCCCACTAAATCAGACCTTTCTGAACAGAGGGGCTATGAGAGCCTAGAAACAATGCTGCTGTGCTTGATTTATCGACTTTAGACCAAAGCATGTTACTAATGTTTCATGAAGACATCAAGCATCCATATTAAACTGTAAAAAAGGAGCATAATAGGGACCTTTAACACAAAAGCCAAGTAGCACTTTACATCACTCAGTATCCTGAGGGGGGTTAGGTATTACAGTGCAGAGTGGTGTTTTGCAAAACAGATGAAGTCCAGGTGGACAAACAAAGACACTGACAACGCCACCCCTCTCTCTGTCACGCAGTGCATTGTGAGCAGTCCATACTGTTGCAAGGTGTGAGGTTGTCTGTTAGAGGGTGTTGATGGCTGGGCATCAATAAAGGTTCTCTGAGGTTCACAGGACTGTTTAAACAAGTAACGAGTCAGCAGCATGATACAACCAAATAGCTCAGAACAAAGACTGCTTTGCCAGGCTTCTGCTCTATGTGAGCCATCTCAATAGGAGGCTGATTGACTGACTGGTCCATTGTGCATTTCAACTAACAGGGTGTGACGAAAATGCCTTATATTGGGACTGCATGATAAGTCAGTTATGACATGGTTGTGCTAACAGTTTTTTTAAAAATCTAAATGAATTGCATCCAACTGAATTTTTTAAGCATTTGACGAACAAATTATATTTTTATTTACATTTTATCTCTTTGATGACAGCCAAGCAAAACACTACTTGATTCTCAGACTTAGCACCACTTATTACCCTCAGACTAATAGGTGCCAATTTAGTGGTTAAATAAACAGCTTTTTGGTTTCAAGAGAGACCTATGGTAAAATCTTTTTAAAAAATGGCAGATATGCATAAAAATTAGCTGAAGCTTGTGAGAATGTTTTAGTATTTGTTCAATTACTGTGCTCCATTACATTATTAAAATTTCAAATTACCACACATCAAACACTTAAAGAATAAAATGCAAACCTACTGTGTACATAAAGTTAATGAACTGCAGTTTACATGCTTGTATGGGTTTGTATGTCACTGAGCATTTACCTGTAAAACATGTTACATTTGCTTTCATTTAAAGGGTCTGTTCACATAAAACATTCGACTTTTTCCAGAGTTTAGTTTCCTTTGCTCCATTCTGAAATATTACTTATATCACAGCTATATTCATCTGTATAAAATTTGTCTGTTTTTTACATTTTTGCATGATAAAAAAAGAAATCACATGTACAGTTGCAACTGAAATTATTAAACCCCCACGGCAATTAGGTTTATTGGCAAACTTTACAAACTTCCAGCTGTTTGCAATTAAATAAATCAAGAACAATTGAAATAGCTCAACACTACTAATATTACAACAGGCTTCTTAAAATTTAGAATGACTACTGCAGTCTCAGAATTATTCAACCCCGTCAAGAAAAGCAACTTAAGTACTTAGTACAACACTCTTTTTGCTTTACGACCTGCTACAAAAGCAAGTTTCTGTTTCCGTTTCTGGCAGAGTTCCTGAGGAATCTTAGTCCATTCCTCATGGGCAATGATCTCCAGTTCACTGATATTCTTGGGTTTGCGTGCTACAACTGCCGTCATCAAATCCCACCACAGATTTCTTATGGGGTTTAAGTCAGGTGACTGTGACAGCCACTCTAGATTCTTCCAGTCCTTCCAAAACCAGGCCTGAGTGGACTTTGAGGTATGCTTGGGATCACTGTCCTGTTGGAAGGTCCACTGACACCCAAGCTTCAGATTCCCCACAGACTGAATGACGTTTTCCCGTAGGGATTTCCTGAATCTATCTTGCACTCCACACACTGCATGTTTCCAGTGCCAGAGGAGGTAAAATAGCCCCTGAGCATAATTGAATTACCGCCAAACTTCCCAACAGGCAGGGTGTTCTTTTCAGCATCTGCTACATTCTTCTTCCTCAAGCAAACCGGTGACCCATAGAACCCAAAAATTCCAGTTTTGTTTCATCACGTCACCAAACAGAACCCCAAAACGTCTGTGGCTAATTATTATGGTTTTGAGCAACTCTTCTTGTGCTTTTGGGTCAGCAGCGGTGTACGTCTTGGAGTTCAGACGTGAAGACATTCAGTTCTGCTGCCACCAAGTCTTGCTGCAGGTCTTCTGCGGTCACTCGGGGTTTTTGACCACCTGTCTCCTCAGAAAATCTAGTGGCAGCTGTTGATAGCTTTCTCTTTCACACATCCACATCCAGGGGTTGTAGCCACCGTTCCTTATTCTTGTGAACTATACTTCCAACTGTATCTCTAGGAACATTCAGTGTTTTTGTAATGTTTTTGTATCCCTCTCCTTGTTTGTGCAAGGCATTTATCTCTTCTCTTAATTGTTTGGACAATTCTCTGGAGCCGTATTTCAACATGTACTCATTTTAGAAATATGGCATGCAATACCCTAGACAGTATTTGAAGTGTGTGCTTCAGATGGTAAACTTGATGCAGCTAATAAAGATTAGTTGCATCAGGGGTGCTTGCGACAACACCTGATTTGCAATTCTGTACCTTACAAGGGATTCTATTCAGGGGGGCTGAACAATCCTGAGACTGTAGTAGTCATAAAAAGTACACTTTTATTTTAAACTTGAAGAAGTGTCTTGTTAAATTAGCTGTGTTGAGCTATTTCAATTGTTCTTGTTTAAATTTTAAATGCAAACAGCTGGAGGTTTGTAAAAATTTTGCTAATAAACCCAATTTGCAATGGGGGTTTAATAATTTTGATTGCAACTGCATATGCATGTCTATCAGCATGATAAAAAAGGGTAGGTTTGGCATACTTTGCACATCATACTGTGAAAAAAAACTGCAATTTGTGATTTTTTTATTCCTGATTGATGCCTTTGTAATTACCACACATACAGTTGAGGACAAAATTATTAGCACCCCTACAAAAATTTCATTGTTATTAATGTATTTCTACAGTACCTTTAAACAGAGCAACATGTTCTAACACAATGTTTGTAGACATCCTAGTTTTAATTTGGATCCTTAAATTATTTTAGTTTGCACACAAAAATGAAAATATTTAACAAAAAAAACAAAAACTACAAGGTCAAAATTATTAGCCCTCTGTATCCTAAAAATCAATTGTGTGTTCTTCTTGCTGGATAACAGCCTGCAATTGTTTGCTGACATTTTCAACAATCTCTGACATTTTGTTTGAGGAATCCCAGCCCACTCTTCTTGGGCAATCTCTCAAGTTCCACCAGGTCTGATGGCCTTCTGGCATGGACACTGTCCTATAGGTCATCCCACATACTGCATTTCCAATGGGATTTAAGTCACGTCTTTGTGCAGACCACTTAATTACATTCACTTTGGTCTTCTGGAGATATTTCGGCACCAAGAAAGAGGTATGTATTAGATAGTTGTCATGTTGGAAGATGAAGCAACTCTTTTTTTGATCATTACTCCTTACACCCTGACAAGATTTCCAGTTTCAGAAGCACTGAAGCATCCCCACAGCAAAATAATCCAACCACCGTGATTCACTGTGGGGATGGTGTTCTTTGACTTGTAGGGCTCTCCCTATTTCCTCCAAACATAAGCAGTGTTTCTATGGCCAAAGAACTCCAGTCCAGTCTTATCAGAAAACAGGAGAAGCTTCCAGTACGCATAATGTTGTGGTACCTTTAAGTTGTACAGGGAAGTCTGGATTTCTGAGTTCCGAGTGGGAAATTTCAACTGGAGGGCCCCCTGAGATCGGAATTTCCTACTGGAATTCGTGGTTTTCTTCACCAACCCCACATTGAAAATCGAAGATGAGTGCCCCCAGTGTAAACTATTATTAAGCTCCTGTAATAATCTGTTTATTAGCAGTTTTGAGAAGGGTTTCTCGCACTAAATGGGCTGTACACATAGTATTGTTGAACTTATATTTATGGAATTGCTGCCATAGTGTTATTTACATTCTTCATGTAGTATCTGCATGTGGTACAATGCAGGGCGTGCTAACAACGGCTCACACAACAGCTAATAAAAGCTTGTAGCTGGAATGCTGATAACTTAGAGATGCCATTATTCTCACTACCCTATTCCCAGTTCTGATGTTAATGGAACGCACCATTAATCCAGGTGGTCCTGAGCCTACTTCAATTTGACTTTAAGGTGTATCTTTTTCAAAAATAGATTTTTTCTTGGTCCGCAACCTCAAGATCCATTCCTGTGCAGAGCTCTAATGATTGTCCCCTTAGAGGCTACAATTCCTGATGTGGATAAGTCATTCATCAGTGTCTTGGCAGTTGTTCTAGGGTCTTTAGTCACACCTCTCAATAGTTTTCTTGCCAGGGTTTTTCAAATTTTTCCCTTCCTATCTCTGCCAGGCGTGTTCTGTACTAAGTGATTGTCTCTTAATTTCCGGATGATATTTCTCATGGCACAGCAAATGGTGCAAGAGCCTGGTAGCCCTGAGGAGCAGATGGACCTGCCTGATTCACTGTCTGAAATAATGAAATATTTTCGTGGCAGACGTATGGAACTGTCCATCTGGTGTGTCAGGTTAGGAGTCTGGCGACAGAGAGAGAGAAAGGAGAGAAAGAGAGAGCGAGAGACAGGAGCAGGAAGAGAACAGCAGCTGTTGCCACTTCACCACACCGAATAGATAAACCAGGTGCGCAAAATGCTATATGGAATAATTTCAGCTTTTAAAACAAATGAGTATGGTGAAGCCATTAACACCAAAGCACCACTTGCAGCACCACTGTGCAAACGGTGTTACAAAACACGTCTGGCCAAGGTGGAAACACTTCCAACTTGACAAAACAGTTACAGGACAAGCACTGAGACCTGCATAAGAAGTTCAGAGAATGACAGGAAATAACATATATACCCATTAAAAAGCTACATTATGCGCTAAAAGCAAGAAATGCCAGCCCCTTCACTCTGCACAAAAGTGGCTCTGGAAAAAAATAAAGCTGCATTGCTATTAGCTACCACTGTCTCTGGTTTAAATATCCAATTTATATTATTTTATCTTATATTATTTACATTCCGTGAATTTGAAACTATTTACTATTCATGCAGACATGTTGAATTACTATATATTTGAAGTGGTCCCTCAATTTATTTTTTTCAGAGCTGTAAATGCAAACATGCATGATCTTTATGAAGTAACAAACTTTTACATTCATATCTAGTTATTTAATATGTTAAAGATTACAGCATAGTCACATATAGGGCTGTAGCGATACACTTATTTTCCGATACGATACGATACACGATATTCAGCTCACGATACGATAGTATCACGATATATCACAATATTGCGATATATTGCGATTTTCTACATTAAACTAGGAAAAAACCTAGAGACAGTGAATATGTAACTTTTCTATTTTATTGTTATTGAAATATTTCAAATGCAGCGTTACATACATACACTTAACACAGAGTGCATAAAGTCAATTAAACTAATGTTGCAAAGAAATTGTCCTTTTTTTCCCTTTAACAAAGTGTTGAAATCATCCTAACCCTTAGTCCAGCTCAAACTGTAATTAAACACATGAGGAACAAAGTGCTTTGAGTTACTGACAGAACCACAGTCAGGTAAAAAAAAATCACATATTTCTCTTGTCACTGTCTGAACTGAATAGTGCATGAAAAAATACATGTGCATACATATTTATAAGTTGTATTTTATTCCCAACTCTGATAAAATATGGGTTTTTATTTTTACAAAAAATATCGATACTAAGATTTGAGATATCGATATTATATTTGGAGTCAAAATATCGATATATATTGCGATATCAATATTTTTCTACACCTCTAGTCACATACCATTTAAAGACATTGGTCCTTTGGTTTTAATACATCTAACATTTTGGTACCAGTATTGATACCAAAATGTTAGCATTTTGACAACACTAACACATAGAAACACTTGGATAGCTTTGTATATCTTTATCCTGCTGTGTGTGCATCAAAAATGTTTTTTTCTCAAGTGGAGACTGATTTCTTTAGTTTTCAGCATGGTGCTTTCTCAACTGACAGCTTGTTGACCCATACTGAGGCTTTTTTTACTATGTGATTCACATCACCACCTTTTAGCACATTACTTGTAAAGTTAAAGCACATAACTGCACAAAAGTGGTTTGTGCAGTGACTTAATAAATAGTAATTTCTTAAAGGGGGCTGATACTTGTGTCCCATGTCATTTTATATTTTCTTAAAAAAATCTGTTCTGGCGTGTAAATATAAATAATTTGTGCCTTCTAAAGAAAACTAGTATGTTCATAAATGCTGTGCTGAAAATTCCTTGCTCTGTTATAAAAAGTCAGAAGGAATATCTTTCATAAACTTCAAATTTCAAAGAAGTAATTTTGTCCTCAACTGTAAATAGAATGATGGTAAAAAGTACAGATTCTACCACCACTCCCAACAATAACAGTGATTACTTTTCTTAAAATATACTTTCTGAAATCAAGTTTTCGGAAGAATCCAAACTTGAAATATATAAAATCTAAATTTTGCTTACCTAATTTCACTAATTTGTCCTGCCATAGTAACATTTGCCATTTTTACAAAAAATGTATGCTTAATTAACCATTGCTGGAAATGAGTGTAAGTATTCTACAATAACACTTTTATTCAAATAAAACTTTAAGCTTTAAAGGGCGATTGCATCAGTAATACCATTTGGATTTACAATGTTGATATCAAAATGATTTCCAACAAGATAGCAATAGGCATAACTCAACTATAAGCATTACAGTAGATCCTTGACCTTAGCATCTGATCCTTGGAGATGGAAATGTTAACAATAACAGCTCTGACATTCCCATGACATCAAAACAACCCATTAATACAATTCTGTTTTTTTACTGTTTCACACCCCCCTCTTCTGGTGAAATGATATAATGCATCTAAATCAGAAAAGGATATCAAGATTTAAAGAAAAGCTCTTTTTTTCCACACTTGCTGGTACCATTTGTAATTGCACTTTTATGGCCTTTGGAAAGTTGAACATAACCAATCCGACATGAATTGCAAGTGGGTGTGTTTATTTTTTGTTTTTTCTAATGTTTTATGACTTACTGACCATGTCACAAGTCTTGCACTGATTTAACAAGTTTTTGTCAGCAAGCTAAAGCAAACAGTCATTTGCATTTTTAAAGGCAATTTGCTGACAACAGCACAACACTGAGTTCTTTTGCCCTTGAAATTCGTCACTGAAGGCAAGGTGACTAAGTTAAAATTGGACATGACTGAATATTAAGCATATGGGGCAAGGAACTTAACACCTGTAGCTTACAAGAGTTTCATAGTAAACCCAATAAGTTCCTCCTACCAGAGATAGGTGTATATTCTAAGCTATTTAAGTTGTACCTCTTCTATCATGGTGTCCATTGCGTCATGCAGTTCTGCTTTAGTTGAATCACTGGCCACCATGTTCCTCAATCTAAGGCAGTATTCCCTCAGCTGGTAGAAGCAGACAAAAACACAATTATAACATAATTAAATAAATGTAACACTATTGTGCATACTAGGGATGGGTACCTTTCACATTTGAACAGATACCATACCAATGCCCGGTACCTAGAACCATACTTTCGAGCAATTTCTCTCAGCCATGCTTGCTTTGTTGACTGAGCCCGCGGTTGCTGACGTCATTATGCTATTGTTGTGCTGCGTTCAAGTCGGTATGGAAATTCACCTACTTTACCCAATAGTATGCCTGCTTCTGCCACTCCCTTACAGTCACAAGGATGCGTTTAGGTACCTAAACATGGCACTGTTTGATTTTACGTGAATCGGTGCTCAGTAGTACCTACAGAATTCGGTCGGTACCTCTTAAAACACCGAATTCGGTACCCATCCCTAGTGCATACTATAATAAACTGAACTTACCTTATGGTTCAGAATGTCATTCATTCTTCGTGAGGCCTCAGAGCTATGAGACTCTGGGAAGCATTTCTTTGGGATGACTCCATATTTTTCTGAATGGAGATTTAGATATTTAAAGCAAACACACACACAATTGTTTCATAAGCTCATCAGATAGGAAGTCATTCAACATCAACTCTTCCCAAATGTGAGTGGGTGTCAACAGAAAAACTAACCAATAAGGTTGGCCAGCATGTCCCACTGTCCCCCATCATTGGTTGGATTTGAGAGCAAGAACTGGACCAAACGTCCATCCACTGGCTCCTTCCTCAATGCTGTCTCCACACATGCATTGAGAAAGTAGTAGCACCGCTCAACCTGTAGAAACATACACAAACCATAAAAAAATAGAAAAATAGCAAATGCAAAGACAAAGGGTTGAACAAAAGAAGTATTGCTTGTTACTGTATAAATGAAATACATTCTCAGTTCTCTTAAAGAGCCTGTGTTATGCATTTAGTTATATATGTCCTATTATCCCTGAATGTGTTAAATATGTCCCCTCCAGGTAATGGAGCATTTCTATGCATAAGGAAACTATTCTGAGCATCAGGTTTTCTCCCTCTGCCCATAGCACCAGTAGCTACTGGAAATGCTCAGATTATGTGTATGGACTATTTTTAAAAGGTATGGGCACTTTTTGCCTTTAATTGACAGAAGAGAGGCCAGTTGGACTCAAAAAGAGGGAGAGTAGCAGAAGACGCAAAGAAAAGGGGCTTCAGGCAGCAATTGATCCCATGCATTGTTGCTACCCACTCTACTAGGCCAGCATCCTAAATTTGCACGATTTGATTATAAAGAGCGTACAATTTGTTTATAAAATATATATTACATTAATTATCAATAATATATCAGCATCTGTCCTTCCAAAATAATTCTGAAAAAGTAATTAGAATTTTGCCCAGAATTTGCTTCCTAGCAGGTAAAGTGTTACATTGTGGCTAAACAACACCTTATTCTGCCAGTTGTGTGTAGATTTTGATAGCCCTGGTTGTTTTTCCATATATACTACATAAAATACTCTGTACGCTAAACTGTTGAAAAATACTGTAAGTGTCTAATACATGTGCATTCCAACTTTTTGTCAAATGATACATACAAAATACATTTCATTAGAACAGAATAGAACAGAAGAAACCTTTATTCGTTCCACATGGGGAAATTCAAAGTGTTATGGCAGCAAAGTGGACAGCATTAGTAGAATAAAAAATAGACTTGGGTATAAAAAAAAGTAGCAGCATGTACAATACCCAAAACCAGTGAAGTTGGCACGTTGTGTAAATTGTAAATAAAAACAGAATACAATGATTTGCAAATCCCTTTCAACTTATATTCAATTGAATACACAGCAAAGACAAGATACTGAATGTTTGAACTGGTATACTTTGTTATTTTTTGCAAATATTAGCTCATTTGGAATTTGATGCCTGCAACATGTTTCAAAAAAGCTGGCACAAGTGGCAAAAAAGACTGAGGCCCTCCTCACACGAGGACGGCACCGTATTGTCTTGGCGTCGGCATCAAAACATGGATCGCTGTTTACACATCGTATTGTACATAGGCTTGTGTATTTACTTGAGAACGCAAAATCCACACCGCGACGCACCTGTGGGTTTCATCACATCACAGTTCTGCTTAGAGGTGGATTCCATGTCAACAAGTGCTCATGCACGCGTAGCATGCTGCGTCTCTGCTTGAGCACTTGTTGCTGTTGTTGCCGTAGCTGGTGTTGTTCGTGCTCTGTGAGAAAATGTTGGTATAAAAGTTGTAGTAATACTTATAGCTGCTGGAACAAGATCAGAATCAGCTCGGCTGGCGCCATTGTTGTTGTTGTTGTGTGTGACAACGTGGGTTGGGCGGGGATCCCCCGGAGGAGGAGGGGTGCTATGAGGTCACCGTCTTCTCCGGACTCATCTGTTTACACCAACTACGGCATGAAGACACATACGCAGATATCCACTTGCAAACCCGTTTTCAAAAAAGATGCGGAGTCATGGACAAATACGCGTCTCCGTGTGTCAATATCACCAGATCGATAGTTTATTTTACCGGAGTCGTACAAATTTGTACTCGTGTAAAGCCCACCTGAGAAAGTTGAGGAATGCTCATCAAACACTTATTTGGAACATCCCACAGGGGAACAGGCTAATTGGGAACAGGTGGGTGCCATGATTGGGTATAGAAGCAGCTTTCCTGCTCAGTCATTCACAAACAAGGATGGGGCGAGGGTCACCACTTTGTGAACAAATGTGTGAGCAAATTGTCCAACAGTTTAAGAACAACATTTCTCAACAAGCTATTGCAAGGAATTCAGGGATTTCATCATCTACGGTCCGCAATATCATCAAAAGGTTCAGAGAATCTGGAGAAATTACTGCACGTAAGCCGCAAGGCCCAAAACCAACATTGAATGCCCGTGATCTTCGATCCCTCAGGCGGTACTGCATCAAAATCGGCATCACCGTGTAAAGGGTATCACCACATGGGCTCAGGAACACTTCAGAAAACCACTGTCAGTAACTACAGTTCGTCGCTACATCTGTAAGTGCAAGTTAAAACTCTACTATGCAAAGCCAAAGCCATTTATCAACAACACCCAGAAACGCCGCCGGCTTCGCTGGGCCTGAGCTCATCTAAGATGGACTGATGCAAAGAGGAAAAGTGTTCTGTGGTCTGACGAGTCCACATTTCAAATTGTTTTTGGAAAATGTGGTCGTCACGTCATCCGGACCAAAGAGGAAAAGAACCATCCGGACTGTTATAGGCTCAAAGTTCAAAAGCCAGCATCTGTGATGGTATGGGGGTGTATTAGTGCCCAAGGCATGGGTAACTTACACATCTGTGAAGGCACCATTAATGCTAAAAGGTACATACAGCTTTTGGAGCAACATATGTTGCCATCCAAGGAACGTCTTTTTCATGGACGCCCCTGCTTATTTCAGCGAGATAATGCCAAGCCACATTCTGCACATCTTACAATAGCGTGGCTTCGTAGTAAAAGAGTGCGGGTACTAGACTGGCCTGCCTGTAGTCCAGACCTGTCCCCCACTGAAAATATGTGGCGCATTATGAAGCGTAAAATACAACAACGGAGACCCCGGACTGTTGAACAACTTAAGCTGTACATCAAGCAAGAATGGGAAAGAATTCCACCTGAAAAGCTTCAAAAATTGGTCTCCTCAGTTCCCAAATGTTTACTGAGTGTTGTTAAAAGGAAAGGCGATGTAACACAGTGGTAAAAATGCCCCTGTGCCAACTTTTTTGCAACGTGTTGCTGCCATTAAATTCTAAGTTGATGATTATTTGCAAAAGAAAATAAAGCTTCTTAGTTCGAACATTAAATATCTTGTCTTTGCTGTGTATTCAATTGAATATAAGTTGAAAAGGATCTGCAAATAATTGTATTCTGTTTTTATTTCCCATTTACACAACGTGCCAACTTCACTGGTTTTGGGTATTGTACATAATTCTACCTATATAAGACATAAAATATAAAATATACAAAGGGCTTGGATACAAAACTAAAAGCAAATCTTAGATAGATTATCTACAAATTTACAGAGTAATTTCACGTGGGATAAGTGGTTGTACAAGGGTGCACTCCCACACTGTTATACACATTGTTAGAGGATTTGGGGATTTGCACCTTAGTTCATTGCCTGCGTTTTTGCAATTTATCTGTAAGGAATTTGCGACAAGTTGAATGCCATAATAAAGGCAGAAAGATTAGCCTCCATTTGTTTAAAATATAGGCTGAAAGAGCAACAGACAGACATAAAACAAAAGGAAGAGCCCTGGCAACTCACAAAGAGGGTTTCAGGTAGACCATGAAAGTATAATACAGTACAATAGCATAGGACCAACGCAAATGCCCAGACACACACTAACTGCAAAACAACAGCATCCATTTAAATCAACTTTACCACCCTAATGACCTAGATTTGAGTTTAAATTAGAAAACATAAACATAACATCAACAACATCCAAATATGCAATCCTGACACTGTTGTTATTGTTATTGATCCTTCTGTGAATGCAACAAAGTAGTGACATTAGGGAATGTTTAAACAGGTTCAGAAATGAAGGAATTAAATAATACAAAAAGACCTTTAAGATCATAAGAGGAAAAGCAAATGTTAAGTGTGGTAATGTGCTTACCTTGTCCCAGAAAAATAGGTAAGATTGACTGAACTCAAATTCTTCTATGTTGAACTTTTTCATGAAGGGGAGTCGCATGACATTGAGGCACGAGAAGATCCAACATCTCCCTAGAATAAATAGATAAATTAACTAATGAATGAAAGTTTTAAAAAACGATTTTGTCAAATCTAAGACAAAATTCAGGACAAAAAACTTGTATCAACATCAGCAACACTGTTCGTAAACTTACATTTTACAACAGATCCTTCAAACTTTAATGAACATTTTAGACAAACTTCTAAAATGGGGTGGGGGGGTGCTATATGCCAGAGAGCATTACAGTGAACAAACTGCATTACTCAACTGAAGATGATTGTGCACACATTTTTGAGCATTACTATCTTACCTGAGTTTTTCTGGTTGGTAATAGGCTTGCCTTCGGTGGGAATTGAGTGTTGAAAGATATGCACAGTATCCTGGACAGTTTGCCGGTGCAGACAAACTTCTAATGGGTCAATGCAGGTTGACACATTCTGGGCCAGCAGGTAGCGTGGCTCGGCCCGCAGTCGCTTAAGGAAAGTTGCTACCTTCTCCTGACTCAGACCTTGAAGAGAAAGAAGCACAAGGCAAGGAAAATAAGTTGAAGATGTATCTTACTGAATAAAAGATTGATTTAAAGAACATCTAGACCATTGTAGATCATGCATATGTGGAAAAAAAGTTCTGTTATTCTGCATTAATGATATAATTACTTTGAGGTTACAATATACATTGTGAGAAAACAGAATTCTGCTCTGTTTAAATAAATTAATGATTACCATATCATTCTTCCAGTACACATGCATGCTGGATTTTGACTGTTTAGTTTTCTTTCATTTCTGTTTGTTTAGTTTTGAACATTGGGAACGATCATGTCTTTCTGTAAAACACATAATACTGACATTAATTTGTATTCCTGAATAATCCAAACACACTGCAGCTTTTCAGATGGAAATCTTGCTAAACTTAAATGTTTTCCAAGTGACTTTTATTCTCTTATCAGAATGCACTGGATTGCCACATAGGTTCAGGTGCTACTTTCTTTTAATTTCCCATTTACCATTGTACTGCACATAGGCAATTTTATTGGAATTTCTCAGGGCAGTAGATAGGAGTGGGAGAAAAAAATCGATTCACATAAGAATCGTGATTTTTTTGTCTGCCGATTCTTAAATCGATTTTTTTGTTCAAAAATTGACCCTCCACAATTCTTTAGCCGCTAAAGTCGCAAAATTGCGTCAAGCGACATTGCTGAATAAAACAAGCCATAGCTGTTAAAATAGTGCTGAACAGTGTTACTACTTTACACCAGCAGATGGTGGACAGGTGACAAGTTTTGGAGTATATTTATTTTGAAACACACACACCGGACGGAGGGACGCGGGTGTGGCTGTATAGCGGAGCAGAGAGAGAGTGCGAGAGACATGCACACAGTGATAGAGTGAGTAAGAGTACTCACGATGCCGAGAGTACTTTGTCAAGTACTGGCTGACTCTGAATCTTGAGAAATATTTACTCTCTGAGGATGACAGTCAGTGAGGACGAAACTGGCAGCGCATGTGCACGCAGCGGGTCCGTGTGCCAATACAGTCCCCAAGCAGCACATACCGAGGCCGATGCTTTGCCTCTCCCTGGCCGAGGTGAAGTAATCGGCGAGTGCCGAGGAGGGGACTGGTCTTGGATGCAGGGAAGCTCAAAACACCACGAAAAGTGACGGTGTTAGCAGTAATGAGAAAGACTGCGGAGCTCTGGTTAGACGAGGGAGAAGCCGAAGGTAAAAAGCACAGTGAAGGCAGCAGAGGCGTTCATGCTCGGCCCGTAAATTACAGTGATGATGATGGGCGGGAAAACTAACCACTTTGAAACTATAGCCTTTTTAAATCTTGATAGCAAAATTGAATATCTTCCTGAAAAAACTCTGGTGCCTAAAGGTTTAACAAGCCATTTTTTATGCAATCCAGGCTTTTTGAAAAGAGAGTGTAACAGCTGGTTAAAATATATTGCTGAATAAATCCTAAAAACTGACTTAAA
The DNA here is from genome assembly GCA_036419115.1 of Scarus forsteni. Classification (NCBI taxonomy): domain Eukaryota; kingdom Metazoa; phylum Chordata; class Actinopteri; order Labriformes; family Labridae; genus Scarus; species Scarus forsteni. The sequence continues at coordinate 339,815 of JAZDUH010000428.1, forward strand.
TGTGATATATATATTTTTCCTGATATAGTCTGGAGGCATCATTATTGTTCATCTTTTTCGCTGGTGTTAAAAAAGCTAACTACAGATTGTAGAGTTTAAATAATGAAATGAAAAATGAAGGACATACACTGAGCATCAGGGACAAATGGAGGCAAAAACCTGAAAAGCTTTCTAGCACTTTTCTGACCACCCCGGGGAGCAGAGGCAGACCATGGCTTGCTGGTGCCATTCCTCTGTTCACCTGGAGAGAAACTGTATTTTCTTGTCTATTCACCCTGAACAGAAGGAAAGGTGTAAATTTCGACAAAAATAAAATATTCACCGGTAGGTAGCTGAAACCTTTGCAAAGGAAAGCATGTCTCTATTAGACAGCCTACCACCTCAGCCCACTTCATTAGTAAAGTTATGTTTTAGTTGCTTTCCATTCCAAATTTAGTTGTGATAAAGACTGAGACAGTGCAACTTCACAGACAAAATAAGTTTGTGATTCTCACAGCTATGACTGCCTGAGCAGAAAACTTAATTTCTTTTTATTCATGCATGTCTGCAGGTAGGCTTGTGACTACGTTATTCATTTATTTTTTTTGCTTAAAAGTCACTTTAGTAGGGCCACGATGAACACAGACATCCTGATTAGCTTTCTGTGGGGATGGGTCAGGCACAAAGTATATTAGTCGTCAACTGGAAGTGTTCTAACAAGTCCAAAGGTTAAAATATGATATTCCTCATTTGAATGTGTATTTCTCGAATAAATGAAAAGTTAAATGAACAATAACATGAACTTAAGACACAATTCGACAGCTCTGGCATATCTTCAAACAGTTTCTTTAAATAAAAAGCCTACAGAGATGGTTTTAGTTAGAAAACTAACTAAAACCACATTTTGAACCGTTAACCCAAAACGAAAACATATTAGGAAAGAACAAGTCCTTTAGAGTTTCGTTTCGGTTGGCTAAAACAGAGTATTTATATGAGACCCCACTTCCACTAAAACGGCTGACAGATTTTGTCATATCGAGATTCATTTATGGCTACCTCAACGTTAGCTACACATGCTAACATTTCCGGGGCTCGTTGCCGACACCAGCTTTTTGGTCCTGTAGTTTTCCCCTCCATTTGTCTTAAGTTTGGATGTTGGCACCAACCTTTTTATGTATCAGCACCAGCTATAGTCGCAATCAGCATTATAGACGACGCTGATATACGTGAGAGCTGCCAGTAAACGCAAATAATGCTAACTTAGCAAGTGGGCGCTTCCTTGGCTGTCATAGTCCAGCTCAGACAGCGCTTACCTGCTGGCAGATTTAACTACAATGGGTAAAGCAGGGAACGGGTCGGGAGCACTTAACTTACCTGTTTCCATATTGTAGTTGGGTTTGAGGAGTGTCTCAGGTAGCCCAAATAGTGACCAGCTCGAAATTTCATTCACCCACCGTCGGTTCGTTGACGCGCTCGTCTACGTCATCACGGCCGTCTACCATGACGTAGCCATCATGGTAGTCCTGTGACTGTGTTCGAAATGGCGTACTACTCGTACTACTAAGCGCCCTAAAGAGGGCGCTGGTACGACTCACACGAACCCCGCCCTCATATTGAGTATGCAGTGCGTTCACACTGTACAGTATGCAAATTTTGTGTATGTGAGAAATGCCCGTATGTATACTCAATCGGCTTCGATTTCTGAGTATGGAGCGAGAAGGGTCGAGCTGCAGCCGCAGCCACTACAAACACCGCCCCCTGGCTCATACAAAACAAGCCCACTTCCTCATACGAAACACGCCCATTGCTTCCTCTTCATTGTTGAGAGGAAGTGAGATGGCGATGCCGGTTCAGGTAGAACTTATACACACAGATTTTAATGCAAGTACGCCTTTTCTATGTCAAACTTCGAGCAACATTTCAGAGGATTAAGGGCCGTAAGATTTTTTTTTTTCGAAAACACTAGACTCGATCTGCAGGAAATGTAGTGTTTTAACTGTGAAAACACATCTTTTACATCACACTGAAAATGGAGGAAAACCGTTTTGTGTTTAAAACTTCACAAAATTAAAAAAAACAACATTCATGAATGTTCGTACTGTAACTAAAGAGCAAATATAGGCGCCAAGAAACAGTTTTAATCTCATTTTACAAAGATGACACGGTAAAATGTCCCTTCAATCATAAAACACACGATGCTGCTTGGCATTACCACGGCAACAGTGATTGTTTTGGCGTTACCATCGTAACTGTGATAGCGCTGACCCGATCATCACAACATAACCTTGTGCCCCTAGAATAGCACCGAGTAATATATATTTTTTAAATTTTGGCTTTTATAGCATTTTGGACGAGAACTCTTCATATATCATATATATATATATATATACATATATATATATATATATATATATATATATATATATATATATATATAATATATATATATATATATATATATATATATATATATATATATATATATATATATATATATATATATATATATATATATATATATATATATATATATATATATATATATATATATATATATATATATATACAGTTGTGGTCAAAAGTTTTCATACACTTGTAAAGAACATAATGTCATGGCTCTCTTTAGTTTCCAGTTATTTCTACAACTCCGATTTTTCTCTAATAGAGAGATTGGAACAGATACTTCTTTGTCATCAAACACTTTAAT
>JAZDUH010000428.1:347500-516807 GCA_036419115.1 Scarus forsteni
ATTGCACTCCTTGCAGGAGGAGCTGAACACACTTTATATTGAAAGAGTAAAGGGAGCTTTCATAAGATCCAGGTCAAAATGGCTGGAATTTGGGGAAAAAAACTCATCTTACTTTTTCAACCTAGAAAAGAAACGTGGTTCCTCAAAAAAAATTTCATCATTAATAATCAATAATACTTTGACATCAGATGAGAAAACAGTATCTAAATTTATTTCCAGTTTTTATCAAAATTTATATACCTCTTCTTTTAACCATAATTCTTGCAGTTCTTTCTTTAAAAAGGTATGCTCATTTACTCCCAAAATTAGTAATGCAAATCTTGAACTCTGTGAAAGTCCTTTAACTATTAAAGATTTAGATGCTATTATTAAGAAAACGCCAAACAACAAGAGCCCTGGGCCTGATGGGTTACCTTTTGACTTTTACAGAACTTTTTGGGAGGCTATCAAAGATTTACTTCTAGCTGTCTTTAATGATTGCACTAAGAATGAAGAATTAACTGAATCGATGAAACAGGGTCTCATTACTTTAATCCCTAAAGCAAATAAAAACAATTTGTACTTGGACAACTGGCGCCCAATTTCATTATTACATTCAGATTACAAACTATTTGCTTCTCTATATGCTCAACGGCTAAAACCATGGCTGTGTCCAAAACTCACTATTCACTATATAGGGCACTATATAGTGAATACGTCATTTTGTAGTGGTGTCCGAATGCTTCGTGAGCATTGATATCCACTATATAGTGCACTCAATCTATCCCACAATTCACCGCGAAATGTAGTGGACCATAGATATACATAGGGTGCTTCCCAAAGCTCCAAAGTTGCACCCTCGCCTCCTCCACTCGACTCCTCCACTTGCGTCTTAGTCCCGCCCAGCAGAGATGCATGCCAGAGACGCGAGGAAACGAACAGAGGAGAGAGGAGACGAGGAGGTTCATTTTATGAGCATTGAGATGTCCTCTCCTCCGGAGCGCCACATGAAGCGGCGTCTTTTAATTATGAGAGTCACAGCTAGAATTAACCGGTCTGAGCGCACAGGAGAAACTGAATTAAGGAAAATAAAGTAAACTCCAGGGCGCCGATCATGTAAATTCATATCCACTTTTACATCAGTTTAACATGAATATGTTCATGAATGAAAAAAGAAAAATGTCACATTTTCCCAGGCACAGAATGAAAGGAGTTTTAAATTGTTATTTGCAGCCACTTTGTGTTCATAAATAATGTGTTTATTCTGCTATCAGCACTAAAAAGACCCTCTCTGCGCATTTATATAGAAAAAATGTAAAGGCCTGAGTGTAAAAATGTACAATTCACTACTTTCTCTCCTTATTTATGCTTGTTTACAGCAGGAACTACATAAAACATGCTTTTTATTAATGTGCATTATAATCTGCCTGACCATGGTCTACTGGGTGCTGATATTTGTCAATAAGAATCCCTTTTTTTATTGTTTATTATTGTCCATGTTTGCTGTTTGTAAATGTACGTATGGTCTGAGTAGACTGTAAAAACTGAATTGTCCTTTGGGATAAATAAAATTGTCTGACCTAAAATGTGTTTTCCTGAACAGACCTGTCTGCTGTAGCAGCCTCACAGTTACAGACATAAACACAAACAACACAGATAAATCAGGACAGACAACAGATGGAAAACCTGAAAGAACTGTCCCATGATAGTGTTCAACATTTTCTGTGATATCAATATGTTCATCTTAAAATACTTTTAAATGATGAGTCAAATATTTCTTTGCACAGTGAAGAAAATAAAAAAGAGATAAGAGAGACACTGAAATGTAGTAACTGCTCACATTTGAGGGAACATCAGGCCTACACATCGGCTACTCTGTGTGAAATGTGGATATACTCATTAAAATGACTCCCAAAAAGTTGCTAATTTTACTTTATCACTTTCTTTTGCTCCGTGATGTTTTCATTTCACACATGTGGGCAGCTGACGCTTTACAGCCGGCTGCAGATACGACACAAGGGGGCGCGTCTGTCAGTGAAAAGACTTCCGCGAAGCATGCACTTGTGTTTCCTCGATTATGCCTCCTCCAGATCAGTCTCCTCTCTCCTCTCTCCTCCGAGCGCTTTTGGCGCTTTGGAACGTCCTTCAATATGGCTGCTCACAAAGTACTTCCGGTGTCGCGGAGGAGAGAGGAGAGAGGAGACTGCTTTTTGGCACATTGGGAAGCACCCATAGAACACTAGATACGACACGCCCCTCTGAGCTGCGTGCCTACGTTGAAGCTAAGCTAGTGGGGGCGAAGTGTCAGGGCGTTCCATTGCTGTCAAAGGCATGAAGATTAAAAACACTCAAGATGTCGGCACATTACCCTGCATACAGCTGTAAAATAGGCCAAACAATTGAAACGCGATTTAACACTTCATAAGTAAGAATATTTTTTTGCTCTTTTTTCATTATTAAATCATGTTAAGAGTTTCCAATCTATGAGAGCTTCAGTAACTACTTTGCTATTAGCAAAACACTAATTCGAGCTAGCAGCTTGACCATAGGTGGTTTGATTAATGATGATGATTGATAGTATTGGATGATTAATAGTGCCTTTAGTACAGTTACACAAAAATCAGTAGGAGCACGGAAACAGTAATAGTAATAGTATAAATGGCCCTTCGAGCAGTAGAAGTAGTGTCAGCTTTTAGTATAGCACTGTTGTTGCAGTGTCAGTATTAGCAGTAGTTGGTGTGCTGCCACTACTAATCGCATTACTATTACTACATTAGTAGTAATAGTAAAAGCCTATAGGCTTTCTTACTCTGTATTTATATGAATTATAATTCATATAAATACAGAATACTAATTTAATGACAAACTTCTGTAACCCTCAATGTGATTGATATTGTAGATAATCTAGTAAACGATTATCAAATATTCTCGGGTAGTAGCATACAGCAAATAATAATACATGCAAATAATTTTTCATGAATCACTCGCTGTTAGGATTAATACCAATAATCCTTAAGGATTGCTCTCAAGTCTCTGAAATATTAGTATACAAGGTACTTATCAAATTAAATGCATTTTGTCTCCAGTATATTGGTTAAGTAGCTTTAATTTATTAGCATGATTTCTGTTTGAAATATCTTTTACCATATTTATATATATATATATATATATATATATATATATATATATATATATATACATATATATATATTACATACACACATAAAGAGAGAGCAAAAGGAGAGAGAAAGTAAGAAAAAGAAAAAAGAAAGAAGGAACTTTAAATGTAAATAATATGATTACTTTATCTAAAACATACTTCCAATATATTATACTAATTTATCTTTTATACTTATAACAATACATCTATGAAAATCAGTTTAGAAAATGAGCAAGTCATGACTTATTTTCAGTGTAGATGTATTGCCTTGAAGGGAATGCTGACCTACCCAAGATGGCCGCCACATAGGCACGTCGCTTAGCGGGCTGCTACAGCACGCTGACGTATCTAGTGTTCTATTGGTGCGTTCCAGTTGTAGTCGGAGGTCGGAATTTCCCACTTCCGAGTAGGAAATTTCATCTGGAACGCCCCCCGAGGTCGGAATATCCGACTAGGAACTCGGTGAAACCTCGCCACCCCCGAGTTGACAATCGAAGATGGCAGCCCCCAGTGTGAACAGTTATTTAGCTCCTGTAATAATCAATTTATTAGCACTTCTGACTGGGGTGTGTTGCTCTAAATCAGCTGTATACATAGTATTGTTCGACTTCTATTTACAAAAATGCTGCCATAGTGATAATCACATTCTTCATGTGATATTTGTGAACAACAACGCAGGGCGTGCTAACAACAGCTAACAATAGCCTGGTAGATCGGGACGGTTCTTTTCCGACTTCAACTGGAACGCCGAAAAGTCGGAGATGACGTCACTCCCATTTCCCAGCTCCCAGTTCCGAGGTAAATGGAACGCAGCATATGTATATCTATGTAGTGGACAGCCAATGGTCACTAGACCAGACAATATCCCATAATGTATTGCGGCCGCGGCGCCAAATCGCACAACATTACAACATGGCCGAAAGGAGAGGTGAGGAGCACCGACAGCAGAACAGCTATAAATGTAAGTAAATTCCCATTTGACAGAAAATTACAATTATGTAACGGCATGCTGTTTCCGAAATCGACTAGCGACCATTGTCTTCATATGCTGTATACGAATGTATTGCATGATAGCTATGGTAACGATCGTATTTGCTGTAATAATATATTGCTACGTAGTGTTCGCTACAGTAAATTTAATCGGCAAGTAACTAGCTCTTCGAATTTAAAATGAAGAGCTAGTTACTTGTGATGTTTATTGTGGAGCTTATGTGACACTGAAGTGTGTGTGTGAGTGTCACATAAGCAGTAAACAAATATTAATTGTGAATAAATGTAACGTAATCTCTTCAGGGACCGACGAGGATGTCGAGAAAATGATTATGCTCAGGACCCAAAAGGAATCCCTGTTTTCAGGGAAAAGATATGCAGCAGCAGCTGGATGGGAGTAAGTTATGTCATAATAAAAGTGAAATTACTCCTAATCCTTTGACTAAATTACCAGATATGAATGTTGTTAACGGTACTGATAGTTACATTTCTTGTTTTCAGTTCACACATTACAGTATGTTTTTTATGTTGTAGTGCTGTACTGAAGGAGATGGGCTTAGCTGGGGTGGTGGGTCCGGCCCAAGCAGCCAAGAAGTGGGAGAACCTGAAGAAAACATATAAGGTATCCATTTCTTTTTACTGTCATGCTACATAGTGAAAGCACAGATGTAAGATCAGATAGAATAGACGAGTAGAATAGATAAAATGAAACTCTTTGTGTAAGTTCTTATCAGTATTTAGCATTTTAAAAAGAGTATATTATACAAACTGTTATTTGTAACTTAAAATGTGTGCAGGAGCTGAATCGGGGGAGGCCACAGCCGCGACCTGGAAGTGGTTCTCCCTCATGGATGAGGCATTAGGCAGGAGGCCATCCATTGCGCCTCCTTGCCTAATTGCCTCAGCCTGGGGGGAGAACCCTCCAGCATCAGCCTCCCCCAATTCAGTGTCCACAGAACCAGAGCCAGTTGAAGAGGCTGAGTCAGCAGCAGAGGAGTCAGGGCCTTCTCAAAGGCAGAGGAGGGACCCAATTCTGGAGCTGCTTCAGAGGGAGGAGAAGAGGGCTGAGGAAAGGGCCAGCAGGGATGAGGCTAGGGAGGAGAGGCTGTTGAGCCTCTTAGAAAAAATAGTTGAAAAAATGTAAAGAAAAAAGAAGCTGAATAAATATATTCCAGACAGATACAGAGTTGTGAGTGCTAATGTTTATACAGATTACAGTAACTAATAATATTTGCAACAACTCACCCTTCTGTCATCCACAGCAACAATTCATGTAACATTTCAAAGACATTTAACAAAACTGGAACTATTAACACGAACATTTTTTTCTTTAATAACAGTCATGGTCTTGAAGAGCAGGAGGAGCATCTGTCAGAGCAGAAAGAGCAGCAGCCATGCGGCCACACAGCCGTTCCCCACACTGCATGTCTGCCTGAGGAAGACCATCTCCATCCTGTGGTTCCAGGGCCTCCTCCATCGGCTCAAGATTGTCTCCATTTTTGAGGCAGATGTTGTGCAAAATGGCACAGCATGCGATGACCTTCACCGCAAACACATGGTGCACTTCAAGGGCCTTGAAAAATATAGAGCGCCACCGAGTTTTCATTATGCCAAAGGCCCGTTCAATAACAGAACGGGCCTTTGCATGGTGCCTGTTAAACCTGGCTGCCAAGGCATTTCTTACTGGCTCCCTGTACGGTGTGATGACAGCAATTGGCTCTGACATACAGGGGTAGCCTCCGTCGCCCAGAATGTAATAGCCCTCAGGTGGATAGAGGCTATGCACATACAAAAGGCTGTTTTTCAGAACTCGTGCATCATGCACTGAGTCTGGGTAGCCAACAAAGAGGTCAAGAAACTGACACTGGTGGTCACATATAGCCTGTAGCTGCACAGAATAAAACAGTTTACGATTAAAATAACACTGAGCATCTGCACTTGGGGGTTTAATCCTGATGCGGGAACCATCGATGCTTCCCACAACTCTGGCAAATGCTGCAGATCCGGCGAGCCGCTGAAATCCAGCACCAATTTGCTCAAGGTCATCAGGTGAGGGAAAGCGGATGAGCTTAATGATTTTGTCTGCCATCCTGTGTACTATGTCATTCACAGTAGACCGTGGGATGCCAAACGCTCGTGAGACAACACGGTAGGAAGTTGCACTTGCCAACCAAAAAAGGAAGACGAGTGTTTCCAGGTCATGACCCCAACCATGGTCAAATGGAGAACGAAGGGTGTTGATGAGATGGGCTACTGTTGGTCTGGAGAGGCAAAAATCTGGTCGCAGGTCGCTTTGGCCATTGAAGTATATGGCCAAATCAGGAAGTTGCCGGTTCAGAAGACAGTACTGAGTTGGATGGATGTTCTGTAAATAAATATATTAAAACTGATAACAGTTTCATGAAATTATGTGGTTGAAAGCTATGTGACAATTTAATGGTGTTATAATGGTCTACTGCAGTGGTTCCCAAACTTTTCACAGCCTGTACCCCTTCAGACACTTGATCTCCAGCCATGTACCCCCTAAACTCACACACTTACAGCAGCTAGAATAGAAACCTGTCTGTAAGCCTGCTGCCCCCCCACCACCTCCCACATTTAACATGCATAACATACAATCAAAATCTCGTTACAGTGAATTATTTTTCACGTACAGAAGGGTATAAGGGCCATGTCAGATGGATAAAATTATTTTGGTGAAGTCAAGATTAAAGTTGAAATGACAACAATAATATCAAAATAGAATTTTGTGATAAAAGTCAAATTGTTGAGGAAAAAATGTGAAATGTCAAGAAAAAAGCAGACATGTCGAATGTCAAAATACATTGTCAACTTTATTCTTGACTTTCCACTTTTTTTCTTGACATTTTAACTTTAATCTCATCATTTGGACATTTATGACGAAATTGTATTTTAAATTAATAGTCAACATTTCAACTTTAATCAAGAAATTTTGACTTTATACTCATCATTTCGACTGTTATTCTGACCTAAAAATTTTACTATCTAAAATGGCTCGAATACTACAGACTAACTAAAAAATTTTATTTACCAGCAATTTCAGTGGGCAACACCAGCTGGCTTTTGAAAATAGAAATTTACGTTTCTGGAACATATAAATTAATGAATTTAAAACTAAAAAGTGCAAACACACCACAGCTTTATTAAGGATGTGTGAACTTATGTTACTATAAGAATCTTTGACAATTCAAGACAGATTTCCTTCTCCAAGACGCCTCACAAATCCAGCCTCTCTGCCAACACTTCAGGCCTCTATCAAATTTCTTTTACCTGACAGGTATTTGCATACCCCCTAGGTCACTTTGTGTACCCCTGGGGTACACGTACCCCAGTTTGGGAACCACTGGTCTACTGTATCTAAAATAAAAAAGATAATAGAAATAAAATAGTGTCGAACTTTCCCCATTAGGGGGCATAGTTCTACCAAAGGCTGGTGACACAAGCTTAGTTTACATTGGCAATTAAGAGCTTGTGGTTATATATTTATTAGAGCCTAGCTTGCACTCACGATGTGACGACGTCTTGCTAGTCTCGCAAGAGCAGCATGCCTCAGCCTCAGCCTTCTCTGCCGATCAAAACGTTTCCTTCTTAGAAGACATTTGGACGAGGATGAACAAAAACAAAGCTAAGTTGGCATTTGCTGGCATTGTTAGAGATTTAAAAGCCTTGTCAAGGAACAGACGTGTAGGCTACTGATGTTTTTGTTTGTTACGGCTGGCGCGCGACAGATTTTATTATTGATTTTATTATTTTTAAGGCTGTGGTGCAAAATTAATGTGCTATGTTGGTGTGTATTTGGAGAAAGACACATAACAGACAAGTAAGAGAATAGAAAATGAACAAAGACATTAGATCAGATTGGTATTTATTTAAAAAAGAACCTTGGTATAATATGTATTCAACATGTAAACAAATAAACCCCGCCAAACTGCATTATTGGCACGTTTGAATTGTGCGACAGCAATGACGTAATTAACTGTGCAGCGAAGTAGTGTCCGAAACCGTTTTCCATTTGATTGATGAGTGCACTATATAGTCCACTACATAGAATACCCTATATAGTGAGTAGGGAATGGGGAATGAGTGAGTGATTTCGGACACAGCACAAGTCTCGATGAAATAATTTCCCCATCTCAGTCTGGTTTTATGAAGGACAGACACATCAGTAATAATATTCGTTTGATTTTAGATTTACTTGACTACTCTGAATTAATTAATGAAGAGGCCATTATACTCTTCTTGGACTTTTACAAAGCCTTCGATACCGTGGAACACTTATTTATAAGCGAAGCTCTATCACATTTTGGTTTTGGCGAACATTTCAAAAGGGTATTTAAAACACTTTACAAAAATATCAATAGTAGTGTCTTACTGAGTAATGGCACCTCACCACGATTTGATATAAAAAGAGGTATTAGACAAGGATGCCCTGTTTCCCCTTTTCTTTTCCTAATAGTTGCTGAACTCATCAACATAAATACTGTGCATTGTACTGATGTGGATGGTATTAGAATAGGAGTAAATAATTTAATAATTAGTCAACTAGCTGATGATACATGTCTCTTTTTTAAAAAATGAACATCAAGTCCCAATTGTGTTGGAAGCTTTAAAAAGTTTCACTCAGGCATCAGGTCTTACAATCAACCATAACAAATGTGAGATTCTACCAATTCACGAGTTAGATAAATCAGATATAGGTGGTATCAAGGTGAAAAAGTCAGTGAAGTATCTTGGTGTTGTGATAAACAAAACAGAACAGATAAGGATTTCATCTAATTTCCTTCCCATTTTAGAAAAAACTAAAAAAGTGTTTAACTGTTGGTTACAGAGGGACCTAACAATACAAGGCCGTGTCTTACTCTCAAAGGCAGAGGGCATTTCAAGATTGGTTTACCCTGCTATTTCACTCTATGTTGACTCAAAGACTTGTGATGCCATTAACTCCTTACTATTCAAATTCATATGGAAAAATAAAACTGAATATGTCAGAAGAAAAACATGCATTAGAAGTGGTGCAGAAGGAGGATTCAATGCAATAGATTTTCACATAACTAATCAGATTTTCAAGATCAACTGGATTAAGAAATATTAAATGAATATCAACTGTCAATGGTATTACATTCCAAACTTGTTATTTGATAAGTGTGGTGGCCTTAAATTTTTATTATCCTGCAATTATAAATGCAGCAGTTTACCAGTGAAACTCTCCTACTTTCACAAGCAAACTCTTGAGGCTCAGATATCTGCTTTTAAACATAATTTCTCCCCATACACATGCATTCTTTGGAACAATCAGCATGTTTTATCTAGGAACAAATCTTTGTTCATTAAGGAGTGGATGGATAAGGGTATCATCTTTGTTATGGATATGCTCACTGTTGATGGTAACTTCTTTTCATATGAAGACTTTATCCTTCACAAAGGCTTAACTGTTTCTCAAAGAGAATTTAAATGTGTTACCAAACGTATCTCTCCAAAGCTACTACATTTAATTCAGAGTGCTTTGATTAATGGTCCTCTGACTGGAATACTTCATAATCTTATTATAGGTGGAAAAAACCTTTGTGATTGTTTGTGTAACAATCGCCTTATGAGAAGAACAATGACCTCAGAACATAGTCTATTACCCAAATCATCATCCACATGGAGACTCTCATTCCCAAATGTTTCAGCAGAAATTATCTGGTCATCAGAGCCTAATAAATTTCTCATTCCCAATAAAGTGAAAGAAATTCACATGAAAATATTGCACAGATTTTACCCCTGCAATACATTCTTGAGTAAATTCAAAGAAAATTTCTCTTCATTTTGCTCTTTTAGCAATATTGAAGATGAGTCTTTACAACAGCTTTTCTACAACTGTCCTCATGCTCATACATTTTGGGTTGAAGTCTCCATGTTGATTTATCATTGTTTTAATAGATTGATACCTATCACAGAAGAAATGGTTCTGTTTCTACATTGTGTATCTGATTCACATCACATTGACAATGCTGTAAAACTTTGTTGTATTCTTGGCAAATTTCATATTCACAAAGCCAGAGTGTTAAAGATTATTCCAAACTTTCATCTCTATCGCAATGAACTGAAATATTTAGCTGATTCTATGTCTGGACTGACTACTTACAAAAAAGCTTGTAAAACACACCAGATTTTAAATCAATTGCTCTCTGCAAATAACATAAATCCAATGTAATATTTCTTGGCATATCTCACCCCTCATTGTACCTTCATGTCACTGTACTTTTATAAGGTTTTTCTTTTTTTTTTTCCCTCTCTCTTTTTCTTTCTTCTGTCCTTCAATTTGATTAATTATTTTGTTAACCTAATTTGTCTTTCAATTTCGTCATATCTTCGTTATATATGTACCTTTATCTTACACTCTATTGTTTTTATGGTTGTTTAATACATGTTCTGTGGATAACTGTAAAGCTATAGATACAGTCGGCCTACCGAGGAACGCCCATAAAACATCATATCCGGTTTACACTGAGGGGGAAAACAAACCGTCTTCCACAATGCCGAAGAGTTGTCGTGCGCCCCATTGCACCTCATAAAGAAGAAATTCCTGTCTTAAGTTTTATATCCCACCGAGCAAAAGCACCGAGCCAGAGAGAAGAATGCGGTGGCTTCAAGCGGTGCGGCAGAAGGATAAGTTTGGTCGTCTGTGGGATCCAAAATCCAAACGTTTAAGTCTGTAGTAAGCACTTCATTATAGCTATGACAATGCTGCTTTCATTTAAGTTACAGTGATATGTTTTTCGTAGTTAACGTGGATGTTTAATGAATAGATTTAATAAAAAAATACTTATTACTGCACTATGCATGCTACCTTATCACGTTACAGAAGCTCAGCGAGTATACAACCGTATACATACAATCGGCGTTATTAGCATAGCTCTGTATTTTGCTAATATGGTTGTATACTCGCTTTTGTAACGAAAAACATATCACTGTAAGGTATGTGAAAGCAGCGTTGTCATACCTGTAATGATGGGCCGACTACAGACGTACACATGTTTGGATTTTGGATCCCACACGCGGCCAAACTTATCCTCCCGCAGGATCTCATAAAGCAGACTGACAACACGGTCCGAGCTATGGGGAGTCTGGCTGTCTTGGGAAGATGTGCAATTTCTGCCTACTGCAAGCTGGTTCTTCAAACACTTGTTCTTACTCATTAGACTACTGCCCAGTAGTTTGGTCTGGTGCATCAAATACTGACTTGGAGAAATTATAGTTGGTACAAAATAGAGCTGCAAGGCTGGCACTGAGTAGTGACAGAAGGGCAAACATCAATAAAATGCATTTAGCATTAGGTTTGTTATTGGTGAAAGAAAGACTTATCCCCTCTTTGCTTTATTTTTTTAGAAACATTTGTACATCACACGTTCCAAATGTTCTTTATGGTCAATTTAATTACGGTGGGGATGGTCTCAGTTTTAATACAAGGCATGTTTCCAGAGGTTGTTATGCTCTACCCCCAAGATTAAGTGTATGATGTTGGACATTGGACATTCATAATAGTCACTGTTTCACACTCAAGGGGAAGAAACGCATATAAATCTATTCTCTGAGGGAGAATAATAGATTAATGTGCGTTTTACAGCTTTAAAAAATAACATTTCAAAAAGAAGTCTTGTGGCATGTAAAGAATATGACTACATATGTTGCACAGCTGGTTTGACATTGATAAGTCACATGGTCAGGGAGAATAATAGGGAGAATAATAGATTTATATATATGCGTTTCTTCCCCTGGAATGTGAAACGACGACGAATATCAGTGTCCAATATCAAACTTATCTAGTAATTCAGGCCAAAGCACACTTTTGTATAGAGCTATCAAAACATGGAATAGTCTTCCATTAGAGATCACAAGTTGTTGTTTTTTTTTTTTAAATGTGTATTTTTGGGCATTTTGTGCCTTTATTGATAGGAGAGAGACGGTGGATAGGCTTGTGAAGGGGGGAGAGAGAGCAGGAGAAGACACTCTGCAAACTGGTCACAGGTGGGATTCGAACCTGGACCGGCAGAAGCATGTACATGGGGTGCTAACCACTACGCCAAACCAGCAGCCCTAGAGATCACAAGTTTAACCAATAAAATTGTTTTTAAGAAGAACTTGAAGAAATATCCAATGTCATGAAGATCTTAATAGTATATCCACACAATCACTTAAAGTAACATGCAGAATCTGTAATTATCTTTTAGAAACATTTAAACTGTAATTACGTTCAAAAGTACTGTTTAAAGTGGAATCATTTATTTCTAGAAATGTTTTCAATGATCATTTAATTGATGTGCATACACCCAGGGCATCTAAGAGCCTGTCACCAAGACAGATTGTTGCTGTTTTAATTGTCTTTTATTTCTTTTTCTTTTTTTTTTTAATTTTTAGAGTACATAGATTGTCATTGATGTATTTTGTTGGATGTTTTTTTAATATGTGGACCCCAGGAAGAGTAGCTGTTGCTGTGGCAGAAGCTAATAGTAAAGTAAAATAAAGCCACCACCAGTTCTTCTCCTTGGCTCGAATACAGCTATGCTAACAACACTAGCTTCCCAGATCTACACAGTTAAAAATTATTTCATGAGCTCTCCTCCTATCTTTACTGTCTAGTAGCGTAATTTTCTATGTATCTTTACTTGTCAACTGGATGTAATTAATCAATGTATGACATTTTAGCGCTTAGCATATTGCATATTAGATATCAAAATTCACAGGCTATCAGTGCAGCAGGTGAGGGGGAAAGAATTATTTTCCCCCTCAAAATGCCCCGCCCCCAACTGTGACGTAACTATGACACGACACCGACTGTATCTATTGGTACAATACTTTGTAAAATGAATTGTTTCAATAAAATAAAAAAAAAAAGACTGAAGTCGAGCAAGAAGCCTACGAAGTTGACGCATGCGCACAAAAATTGCCTTCTCGGCCACCGTCGCAAAATTCGGCGTGTTTTGGAGAGCATACGTACGTACGTAGGCATGGGCGTGGTTTGTATGGGGCGTGGTTTGTAGGGGGAGCTGTTTGTACCGTCCGTGGCTGCAGTTAGGTATTGTTGTGTATGGAGTGGAGCTTGCTTCACGTACTGCTTCTGCCCCACAATGCATTGCGCACTTCTGACGTGGGAAGACGAAAAACAAAATGGAGACAGCCGGCAGCAGCTTCTAGCCATGGATGTATTATTTTAACTGGATGCCGGACGGAAAATTGGCACCCGTTCATTTCTATGGGAGTTGCTCACCCAGCGCATACGCCGAAAAAGTTTCTGGCTTTCGGGTTTACTTCCTGGTTATTGGGCCCATAGAGCAGGCGCAGTAAAGTCGTCTCCCATAATGCTTCACATCAATGGGAATGAGCGAAGCGCGGTCTTAATGAAGTGACGCGCGGCCACGATAAAAATGTACCGTGGATAAAATTTACTGTATGAGAGGTGTACAAACTCAAATAATGAATTTTAGGGCACATGATCCGACTACGATGTGATATAATGACATTATATACGTAATAAGTCTTTATAATATACGACGGAGGATTAGGGCCACGTTGAAAACTAAAAAAAAAGGAAGGTTACAAGAATAAACTCATAAGTTACGAGAATAATCTCATAAATTGCGAGAATAAAGTCGTAAAGTTACGAGAATAATCTCATAAATTAGGAGAATAATCTCATAAATTATGAGAATAAATTCTTAAAATTACGAGAATAATCTCATAAATTTATGAGAATAAAGTCGAAAAGCTACGAGAATAAAGTCATCTCAAACTAGGAAACATCTGCTTGCCTATATTTAGAAAGATATTCACAGATTCGGACTTTGCGGCTCAAAAACTCATCTACAAAAGAACATAGTTCCAAACCAGACCCCTCTTTTTGATCACTGTAATGAAGAATGTGAACTATAAAGTTGTTTTCCTCCAAACGAGCCGTGTATATGCTCCCGCTGGTGGCTCGGCGACTTAGGGACCATCGGCAAATTACCATATCAGAGGAATAGTGTGAAAGAAAATTGAATAACTTCCCCATACTGAGAAGTAAAGTCTTCAAAATCACAGCAAATACAAAGGATCGTATGTTATTCATACTTCGGGTCATATTTGCTTTAAGATTTATGAATTAAAATATTTTACAGGACTTTCTGATTGAAAATAAATCAAATGCCATCAAAGTAATGACATCTACCAACCAAGTCATAACAAAACATGAATGGTGATCTCTTCTTTAAACTACAGCTCTTACTTCAGCAGGAATATTTGATTTGATTTTAATGATGTTTTATTTATTTAATTGTGTTAATTAATATGCATGGATAATGATAACTGCAATGATTTTATTGTTGATAGCTGTAGTGACACTAAAGCAACACTAATGATCAAACATCTCTTCAATATTATACTACATCTCCATTTTAAGAGAAATTGTTCTGAATGTAATTTATATGTCTTATTAATATTGATGGATACTCATTTACAGGTAATAATAATAAAAACTGTACTAATAATAACAGTAATAATAACTTAACTGTTTTTTGTTGCAGCGACACCAAACACAGCCTGATGATCATGTATTCCCTTTGGCATGGACTACAGCTCTTTCTTTAAAGAAATAGTTTTTCATGTATTTTATATGTTTTTTTTTTTATATTGGCATTTATTAATTAATAGGTTATGGCTATAAAAACTAAAAACTTAAGTGTTTATGGCTGTGTTGACACCAAATTCGGCCCAATGATCACAAATCCCCTCTGCCTTGTTCTATAGCTCTTATTTTAAAGAAATAGTTTTCCTTTGTTTTATATGATTTTTTTTAAATATTGGCCCATATTAATTAATAGGTTATGAATATAATAACTGTAATAACTTAACTGTTTTTGGCTACAGTGACACCAAACCCAGCCCAAGTGATGCATGATCATCAGGCTGAGTTTGGTGTCACTGCAACAAGAAACAGTCAAGTTATTACAGTTTTTATCATCATTAGCTGTAAATGAGTATCCATTGATATTACCAAAAATAAAGTCATTGCAGGCTATTATTATACATGCATATTAATTAACACAATTAAATAAACAAAACATCATTAAAATCAAATCAAATATTCCTGCTGAAGAGCTGTAGTTTAAAGAAGAAGAGATCACCATTCATGTTTTGTTATGACTTGGTTGGTAGATGTCATTACTTTGATGGCATTTGATTTATTTTCAATCAGAAAGTCCTGTAAAATATTTTAATTCATAAATCTTAAAGCAAATCTGACCCGTAGTATGAATAGCATACGATCCTTTGTATTTGCTGTGATTTTGAAGACTTTACTTCTCAGTATGGGGAAGTTATTCAATTTTCTTTCACACTATTCCTCCGATATGGTAATTTGCCGATGGTCCCTAAGCCTCCGAGCCATCAGCTTCAGCGTATTGACAGCTTGTTTGGAGGAAAACAACTTTATAGTTCACATTCTTCATTACAGAGATCAAAAAGAGGGGTTGGGTTTGGAACTATGTTCTTTTGTAGATGAGTTTTTGAGCCGCAAAGTCCGAATCTGTGAATATCTTTCTAAATATAGCCAAGCAGATGTTTCCTAGTTTGAGATGACTTTATTCTTGTAACTTTTCGACTTTATTCTCGTAAATTTATGAGATTATTCTCGTAATTTTATGACTTTATTCTCGTATTTTATGAGATTATTCTCGTAACTTTATGACTTTATTCTCGTAACCTTCCTTTTTTTTAAGTTTTCAACGTGGCCTTAATCCTCCGTCGTAATAATAACAGTTTAAGACGAGTGATTTTTATTTGATGACTTTCTATAGCTGACCGTATTCTAAAATCATGGGATTAAACGCAACAGAAAAACTGTCGTGGACCATAGCAGTCCATCAGCCAAATAAATCAGTGTTATTTGTACATTTTATTAATCCCATATTTGAGAGATGACTGCTTATCAGATTAACTTTCAATGATGATTCAAAGGCTTTTTCGTGGACATATTAATGAGGCACGCTTTCGCTGTAAATGTCATACTGTTCTTAATGCATTCATTCCTTGTGTTATCCATTCATTTTCTCTTTTTATTTTTTTGATAAGCAATTGGATAGTCTTTAGATGAACCATGGATGGAACCCGGGGATGAGACCCAGATTAAGACTGGCTTCTCTAATAACGTTTTGTTCCTTTATAGGTTTTTATCTACTTTGTTAACCCTTGAGGCAAAGTTCAAGTCATCAGAGGTCAAATTGGCTCTGTCTGTGTGTTTTCTTGATCAACAGAGAGCTTCCTCTGTCCTTATGGCCAAAAAAAATAAAAAACAGAAAATACAGAAAAATATTTAAAAACTATATATCTGTGGTTAAGTAGGAAGATGTGGACAAGATTTTAAGCAGTAAAAGCAAAAAGAAATATTAAGATTTATCAATTTTATTAAACTTTTATGAGAAGAATTGAATTGGTTCAACAAAGGTTTTTCTTTTAATTTCTTGAATAAACTAATTGCTTGATCTAATGAATAGTGTACGTGGGTCACAATTATATTAATGTATTTAGTTGTGTATTTATTATTAGGCCATATTGTCCTGGTGTCTATTTTCACTCTGGGATTCAAACTGGTTTTGCAGGCTATTGAACCACTGTCACTGTCATGAAACACTCAGAAAGTATGTAGACAACAGTGCATGTTAATAAAACTGTCAATGATAGTGATGTTTCATGAATGTCATTCATATTTTATCTGAACAAATCAAAATACTAAATTTGTCAAAACAGTTCTAATAAAATGTACTTTATTCAAACACACACACAGCATTGGGAGTGAACAGTGTGATGGAACTACTGAACTAAAAGTGAACTAATGTGAACTAAAATATATAGGCTACGGAATAAACAAATACAACAAAACAAACACAAAAAGTAACATTAAAAAAATAAAAATAGCATGTTCATAGTAAAAGTTGGAACTTGCAATATGTAGCACAAGTAGTTACGTGGACATAATTATCATTAATAACATTAGGAGTAAATTGTCCAAGACTTCTAAGCCACACACACTCACATAAATGGTTAGTTTTGTTTGATTTGTCCATTTCTAATGATAATTTCAGTTAAGATGTTCACTTTTAAGTGGTTAAAGACTTATGTTAAATGAAAGCCTGTTCCATGTATTACCAGCCTTAAATTTTTAAGATAGAATGTTATCTGAAACAGTTACATTTTATAATGTTATGGGGTAAGGGTTATATTTGTCATATTTTATTTTCTATAAAATATGAATAACAAAAAAATGTAAGAAAACAAAATAAAAACATATTATAATAAAATGTCACACAGCAGTCAATACACAGCAGTCTAATGTAATTACAGTCAATATGACGATATGCGGATTTAATTGGCATATAACATCTAAATACGTTTACAAACCAGAACTATCAAGCGAGTGATAGCTAACACTGAGAAAATACATGTGTTAAGTCACTCTATGTCAAACATAAACTAACCGTTTAGTCTCAACTTTCAGAACAATTTTGCACCATATAGATCCTTAAGGAAGTTAACTGGCGTCCTCGCTCCCGAGACACAGCATGACCGCGCTTTGACAGTGCGTGTGTCCAGCTGTGACGTCACCAGAGAGATAGCGACTTTCCTCTGGCTTTTCTGGCCTTTTGAACACTTTTTGACCGATCAAAAATCCAAGACTTAAAAATATAAAAGACAAAGATCAGTTATTGACCGTGTTTACAGCTGGAGATGTCCTGTCAACAGTTTTACAGCCGTCTCTTTTACTATTGCCGCCTATGGGAAAAATGCTTTTTGGGCCCAGTGGGATTTTTCGTTGCAATACCACGAGTGGCCACTGGAAAAAATCGGCGTGCCGCCAGACGGGCGGTCTGGTATCCAGTTCTCATAATACATCCATGCTTCTAGCGACTTCCAGCCATGGATGTATTATGAGAACTGGATACCAGACCGTCCCTCGGCGGCACGCCGATTTTTCCCAGTGGCCACTCATAGTATTGCAATAAAAAAAGAAGCATCATGGGAGATGACTCTACTGCGCCTGCTCTATGGGCCCAACAACGCGGAAGTAACCCGGAAGCTAGAAACTTTTTTGGCGTATGCGCTGGCTGAGCAACTCGTGTTGAAATGAACGGGCGCCATGTTTCCGTCCGGTATCCAGTTAAAATAATACATCCATGGTAGTGACACGCTGGGTGAGCAACTCGTGTTGAAATGAACGGGCGCCATTTTTCCGTCCGGCATCCAGTTAAAATAATACATCCATGATTCCAGCGCCAACCCATGGGGTGGATCCGAATAGTACTTCCTAAGTCCTTTCCAATCCACTTTACCTTAACCCTGATAAAAAAAACGTCACAGGGTCAAGGAAAGGAAGGAATAAGAGGAAAGGAAAGGAGAACTGCGGTAAAAGAGGAATTCGACTGCACTTTCACTTTGGTGTCATATTTATATGACGAGGATTTCCTGTGACGAAGGTAAATCACGATGAACTACAGTGTTCTGAAAATGGACTACAAGAAGCGTCTTGTCATCTGCTCTACCTCACAGAGTTGTTCTGTGTCAGCGTTACCTGTTAACATTAACAATCCATGATCAGACCTGTGATGGTGTTTTGTCCGTTGGTCATGCAGTGTGTGTTTCCTGCACACAGATGTGAGGTTCGGTGAGAGCTTCTATAAATGTTCACATCTTTGACAGCACACGGGAAAAAACCAAAAGTCTGATAAAACATAAAAATGTTTCAGAAAGACTTTTATCCCTGTTTCATTCACATTTATCATTACACACATTGTTAAACAGTGTTACTATATTTTAAGTATTGTAAAATACCTCATTTGTCCATCTTTTACTGATTGTTTTTTTTAAATAAACGTTATTAGAGACCCCATTGTTCTGTCTTGGCATGATTTACTTCATAAATGAAGATTGATAGAAATCTGGTAACTAATATATAATATTAAAATAGGACACAAGGGCCACAATTGTTTATTACCTGATGAACATTGTAGACAGGTATGGAGAAAAAATGTTTTAAATCAAGCGCTTTAGACTAATATAGAATTGTTTATCGGTCCACCATTTCAAAACTGATTAAGAAATAAACTAAAGGTGATATTTTTGAAAGCGCTTACTTGAAGCATATATTCTCCTCTATGACTGCAAAAAAATGTTTGTTTTTTTTAGAATTATATAGCCCACACATCTTGATAGTCCCACAAAACTCGTCCTTTCCTCCTCGTAAGTTTCCGTACGATGCCGATACGCGTCACCTGCCGCAGTGCATTATGGGGCGTTCCTTTCTTCTCTCCTTTCGGAAAGGATGGTCCAGTGTTTCCTAAGCTAAAGGAGATGATACAGGAAGCAACAACCCTCCTTTCCTTAACTTTTGGAGAATTCGAACAGCACTTATCATGGCTGACACTTAAATGCTTCCGGGTCATCTCTTCAGTTAGGAAGGTTCCTTATCAAAAAAGGACTATTCGGATGCACCCCATGTATTATAAGAACTGGATACCAGACCGCCCGTCTGGCGGCACGCCGATTTTTTCCAGTGGCCACTCGTGGTATTGCAACGAAAAATCCCATTGGGCCCAAAAAGCATTTTCCCATAGGCGGCAATAGTAAAAGAGACGGCTGTAAAACTGTTGACAGGACATCTCCAGCTGTAAACACGGTCAATAACTGATCTTTGTCTTTTATATTTTTAAGTCTTGGATTTTTGATCGGTCAAAAAGTGTTCAAAAGACCAGAAAAGCCAGAGGAAAGTCGCTATCTCTGGTGACGTCACAGCTGGACACACGCACTGTCAAAGCGCGGTCATGCTGTGTCTCGGGAGCAAGGACACCCATTAACTTTGATCTATATGGTGCAAAATTGTTCTGAAAGTTGAGACTAAACGGTTAGTTTATGTTTGACATAGAGTGACTTAACACATGTATTTTCTCAGTGTTAGCTATCACCCGCTTGACAGTTGTGGTCTGTAAACGTATTTAGACGTTATATGCCAATTAAATCCGCATATCGTCATATTGACTGTAATTACATTAGACTGCTGTGTATTGACTGCTGTGTGACATTTTATTATAATATGTTTTTATTTTGTTTTCTTACATTTTTTTGTTATTCATATTTTATAGAAAATAAAATATGACAAATATAACCCTTACCCCATAACATTATAAAATGTAACTGTTTCAGATAACATTCTATCTTAAAAATTTAAGGCTGGTAATACATGGAACAGGCTTTCATTTAACAAAAGCCTGTTAAATGAGGCTTTTGTTAAAAAGCCTCATTTAACAGGCTTTAACCTTTTAAGTGGTTAAAGACTTTTAAGTCTTTAACCACTTAAAAGTGAACATCTTAACTGAAATTATCATTAGAAATGGACAAATCAAACAAAACTAACCATTTATGTGAGTGTGTGTGGCTTAGAAGTCTTGGACAATTTACTCCTAATGTTATTAATGATAATTATGTCCACGTAACTACTTGTGCTACATATTGCAAGTTCCAACTTTTACTATGAACATGCTATTTTTATTTTTTTAATGTTACTTTTTGTGTTTGTTTTGTTGTATTTGTTTATTCCGTAGCCTATATATTTTAGTTCACATTAGTTCACTTTTAGTTCAGTAGTTCCATCACACTGTTCACTCCCAATGCTGTGTGTGTGTTTGAATAAAGTACATTTTATTAGAACTTTTATTACAAATTTAGTATTTTGATTTGTTCAGATAAAATATGAATGACATTCATGAAACATCACTATCATTGACAGTTTTATTAACATGCACTGTTGTCTACATACTTTCTGAGTGTTTCATGACAGTGACAGTGGTTCAATAGCCTACAAAACCATTTTGAATCCCAGAGTGAAAACAGACACCAGGACAATATGGCCTAATAATAAATACATAACTGAATACATAAATATAATTGTGACCCACATACAGTATTCATTAGAACAAGCAATTAGTTTATTCAAGAAATTAAAAGAAAAACCTCTTGCGTACCAATTTGATTCTTATCATAAAAGTTTAAAAAAAATGATAAATCTTAATATTTCTTTTTACTTTTACTGCTTAAAATCTTTTCCACATCTTCCTACCTAACCACAGATATATAGTTTTTAAATATTTTTTCTGTATTTTCTGTTTTTTATTTTTTTTGCCATAGGGACAGAGGAAGCTCTCAGTTGATCAAGAAAACACACAGACAGAGCCAATTTGACCTCTGATGACTTGAACTTTGCCTCAAAGGTTAACAAAGTAGATAAAAATCTATAAAGGAACAGAACATTATTAGAGAAGCCAGTCTTAATCTGGGTCTCATCCCCGGGTTCCATCCATGGTTCATCTAAAGACTATCAGATTGCCTATCAGAAAAATAAAAAGAGAAAATGAATGGGAAGCACAAGGAATTTATGCAATATTAAGAACAGTATGACATTTACAGCGAAAGCGTGCCTCATTAATATGTCCATGAAAAAAGGTAATACCTTTGAATCATCGTAGAAACTTGATCTGATAAGCAGTCATCTCTCGCGTATGGGATTAATTAAATGAACAAATAACACTGATTTATTAGGCTGACGGACTGTTATGGTCCACGACAGTTTTTCTGTTGTGTGTAATCCCATGATTTTAAAATACTGTCAGCTATAGAAAGTCATTCAATAAAAATCACTCATCTTAAACTCCTATTATTAAACTTATTACGTATATAATGTCATTATATTACATCATAGTCGGATCATGTGCCCAAAAATTCATTATTTGTGTTTGTACACCTCATACTGTAAATTTCATCCGCGGTAGATTTTTGTCGTGGCTGCGTGTCACTTCATCAAGACCGCGCTTCGCTCACTCCCATTGACGTAAAGCATCATGGGAGATGACTCTACTGCGCCTGCTTTATGGGCCCAATTACGCGGAAGTAACCTGGAAGCCAGAAACTTTTTCGGCATGTGCGCTGGGTGAGCAACTCCAAAAGAAATGAACGGGCGCCATTTTTTCGTCCGGTATCCAGTTTAAGTAATACATCCATGCGCCAACCCCAAGCCGCTTATAAAGGTAAGTTATTTGACTTTTGTATTGACGTTTGAGTTTATGCGCTGCTCGACGACCAGTCAGCCTACCAATTGGTTAGCACGTTAGCTTAACTGTAAACTGTAATGTGGACCCGTGATGTCGCATTATAAACACTGCTGTGTTTTCCTTCAGGGACAGATGAGGACACCGAGTGGCTGATCTGGTGGCGGGGATAGAAGGAGCCCCTGTTCACAGGCAAAAGGAACGCCGCCATAAAGGGTTTTGAGTAAGGAATTTGTGTTCATGTACCTTTGTGCCGTGGATTCATTTATCGTAAACTCACGCGTGAATGGGAGCCGGCCGGAACACAAATGTTGGCCAGGTCCAGTGTTTCCCCTAGGTTCATTGCCTTGGGGTGGGGGGTACTGGTGCTGGAGGGAGCGTGGTCTGTCAAAAATGCTCTGTAATATCATAATTAAAGGAGACATATCATGCTGATACATGATTTAATACTTACATATAATATATTTGAAAACAAGACCTTACACCCCCTTAATTTAAAAAAAAAATAGATATTGTATTTTTTCTGATATCCTAGAACGAGATTTGATGCCGTCACCGAGGAACACATCCGTCCAGCAGGGGTTTATAGTTCCCTAGCTCACACTTACTCATTACCTGCTCTGGCCTGTAGGGGGACTCAATACACACTCGCTGCTTTGAGCCTGCCAGAAAATACAGTAGAAGAAGAAGGACAGGCTGGCTCTACCCCCGATAGAACTGACCAATCAGAGCACAAAGGGCTGTGACCTTGCTAGGTAACTTTAGGTCATCCTCAGATCTGAGCGTTTCAACAAGACCTTGTTAATGGCCTAAAATGAGGATTTTGAGAATGCTATTGTGGGGCAATGAAGGAACTAAATGACTTGTACTGAGGGCAGAAATGCTTTACAGGCATCCTAGTCTGGCATAGTGAAAAGGGGAAACAAGCATGGTATGTCCTCTTTAAAGAGCAGTTAGATCTGAATAAATAATGAGCACTGAATTTTGTTCACTTTTTTTGGCAATGAAGCACTTTTTCATACAATACAACTACAACATTTTCCAAAAAAATTAAAATACACTGCATAAAGTATAAAAAGTATTAAAAACAGGATTTCATGTAACCATGTAAGCTCAGCAGGTGGAGAGAAGATGAAGCATGCTTAATAAAGTTATAGCAAGTGACTGACAGTAAGGAGAAACTACATACTGAAAGTTTCCTACACTGCTAGCTGTGCTTCCCTTCTTAGTAAGGGCAGTTGGCTTAAAAACACTGAGATTTTTGCTTGGGGAGATTGTTTGGTAAGCTTCTGGTCATCCATTAATGTTTGTTTAAATTGTTTTTTTGTTTTTTTTTACCGTTATGGTCAGGCCTGGACTGGCAATCGGGAGAGGTGGGACTTTTCCCGGTGGCCTGGCTCCTTATTGGCCTACCTGGACAGGTCAGCCACGGACTGGCAGGCCAATGAAAAAAAGTTGATCAGCTTTTTGGCAGACAGGCCAGAGACAGCAGGGCTAGCTGCCTTACAGAGTACACGCCCCGCCCTCCTGCCACTCATGGTGCGTTCCAGTTGTAGTCGGAGGTCGGAATTTCCCACTTCCGAGTAGGAAATTCTATCTGGAACGCCCCCCGAGGTCGGAATATCCTACTAGGAACTCGGGGAGACCTCACCACCCCCGAGTTGACGATCAAAGATGGCAGCCTCCAGTGTGAACAGTTATTTAGCTCCTGTAATAATCAATTTATTTGCACTTGTCACTAGCGTGTGTTGCTCTAGATCAGCTGTATACATAGTATTGCTAGACTTATATTTACAAAAATGCTGCCATAGTGATAATCACATTCTTCAAGTGAAATTTGTGAACAACAACGCAGGCATGCTAACAACGGCTAACAATAGCCTGGTCGATCGGCACGTTTTTTTTCCGACTTCAACTGGAATGCAGATAAGTCGGAGATGACGTCACTACCATGTCCCAGCTCCCAGTTCCGAGGTAAATGGAACGCAGCATCACACAAAGCGTGCTCTGAGCTCTGAATCAGAAGGATAGGAATTGGTCAAAGTGACATTTTTTTAGTATAAACGTGCCGTGATTGGTTAGTTGCTTTATAGCCCGCCCCTTCATAGCGACAACAGGGAAACAAGCACTGCAGATGAAGTCGGCGGAACGACGTCACGCCCGGTAGGTGTCAGTTGATGTTTGAATTATTTGGCACGGTATTGTATTAACAAACTGATTGCTGTATATGGTTTGTTTGGGACTGCTTTTGTAAACTTTCTGTGTCTGGTTGTGCTCATAGCGAGGCTAGAGGATTGTGTGTGTGTGAGTGTCGGCCGACGGCCCGTATAGGTCCGGTAGACGGCAGTTATATGCTACATTTTCCTCGGCCGGTGTGTCAGGAGTACTCGGCTGGACAATTTGCATAGTGTTGGAGTGTTGTTTTCGTTCTGGCAATCAAATTGTTCCATAGCATCAGCCATGGGGGAAGGAGAGGGAGGAAGCCATGATTGGGAAAAAGTGGAGAGAAGGAAAGTAGTCTCAAAACGTGATAGATCTGTTAATGCCTCTGAGATGGAGGGAGCCAGGGCGGTGAAAATGCCCAAGGCTGTGGAGGAACATTGGGTCTTTTTTAAATTAAAAGATCAGGTCGCAAGAGGATTCCGATCGATGAACAGTCTTAAAGTGGCAGAGGCATTAAAACGTGTTGGTGATGGGATCGATGCTTGGATTCTCTCAAATGGAGCAATGATTGTGATGTGTAAAAATGTAGAACAGATAGGACTTGCAAAAAGAATCAGCAAAATAGGAGGGAAAAGGTGGAAGTGGTTGTCCCTGTAAAGAAAAATGAAACAAAAGGTGTTATTTATGGGCTGATATGTCTGAGAGAGAAATCAAGGAAAATATAAAAGGAGGTAAAATCACAGATGTGAAGCGGTTCAAGGCCTGAGAAGGTGGAAATAAAAATGCCCCAGTGCTTCTTACTTTTGAAGGAGATGGTCTTCCAGCTTGAGTGTTTATCGGATGTCTGTCTTTTCAAGAGCCTATCAAAGGCCACCCCTAAGGTGCTTTAAGTGCCAGAGACATGGACATGTGGCAGTGGCATGTAGGGGAAGCAGAAGGTGTGCTAAGTGTGGAGAGGACCATGACATTCAGGAATGTAAAGAAACAACTCCTAAGTGTTGTAACTGTGGAGGGAGCCATTTGACTTCCTTTAAAGATTGTGGTCACTTTGTAAAAGCAAAGCAAATCCAGGAGGTCAGGGATCAGCATAAAATCTCCTATGCAGCTGCGTTAAAGAGGGTGGAGGGAGTCAGGAGACCAGCCTATGCTGGAAGTATACCTGTGGAAGGGTCCCTGGTCCCTCAGCACTCATCACCTGTAATGAGCAACCAAATTGTGATTAATAAGGAGTCCCTACCAGCATTTATTGTTGATGTGATTTATGGTGCTCGTGAAAAGAAGTCACGGTCGGATATAATAAAGTTTGTGTCTGAAGCAGCAGTGAGATTCTTGGGTGTTAAGAAGCATTCTCCTCAATCACTGCATGAGTTTATGAAGGCGAGGCAAGTATTCTCAAGCCAGGAATCAAGAAAGACCCCTGAAATGGGGGATGAGGATGGTGAAGATATGGAGGAAGCTGAGTTCTGTGAGAATGTTGATGATGTTTAAGATTTTTATGATGGTATGCATCCTCAAGTAGAATGCAAGGAGCCTTATTGCAAATGGACAGGAGTTTAAGAAGTTAGTAAGGGAGTTAGAGGTGAAACCTGATTTTTTACGTGTCCAAGAAACCTGGTTAAAACCTTGCTTAGATTTTGTAATCCCAGGGTATACATGTTTGCGCAAAGATAGGTCTGGCAGGACAGGTGGTGGATGTGCAACCTTTGTCAAATCAGGGGTTCAGTACAAAAGCTGGGAGTATAACTCCACTCTTGAATGTTTAATAATAGAAGTATGGAGTTCTCAGGGAAAAATACACCTAGTTAATTTTTATAATCCTTGTAAAACTCTAGTATTGGATGATCTTGAGGAGATTATGAGTAAAATTGAATCCCCTGTTATATGGGTAGGTGATTTTAATGCCCACAATCCCCTGTGGGGAAGTCAGGAAAGAGATAAAAATGGCAGCATTATTGAGATTTTTTTGGAAAATACTAATTTAGTTATTATGAATGATAGCAGACCAACTCGATTTGAGATTAACTCTTTTAAAAGGTCCTGTCTCGATTTAACAGTTGCCTCTCCAGCTTTAGCTAGAGTAGGGGAGTAGGATGTCTTGGATGAGAGGTCAATGGGCAGTGATCATTTCCCAATATTAAGTATTTTTGGAAGATCCTTAATTTTGGATCCTGGGATTCAAGTTAATAGATTTGATTTTGTAAGAGCAAAATGGAATGAATGTCAGGTTGGTATAGCAGAGAGTGTGAATGAAATTAATAGTGATGGATGTATTGATGAGCATAATGACTCATTAACAAAAATGATTTTGAAGGTGGCCCTAAAGACAATACCTTGTAGAGGAGCTCCCAAGGAACGTGTTATTGTTCCCTGGTGGAATAGAGAATGTGATAAGGCAGTTAGGAAAAGAAAGCAGGCATTTAAGATTTTGCGTCGGAACCCGACTCAGGAAAATGTTATCTACTTTAAGCAATGTATAGGGCAATGGCAAGGAGAACAATAAAAAATGCTAAAGTGAAGAATTGAAGGTCCTTTTGTGACACTTTGGGGCCAGATACCCCAGTCAAATAGGTTTGGTCTAGAGTTCATAAAATGTCAGGAAAAGTGGTCAGGTCCAATATGCCAGTCCTGAATGATGGTTCTGTTGAGGCAGTAAATAACAAAGAAAAAGCAAGTATTTGTGTGAAAGTTTTTCAGGAGGTTCATAAATCTGCTGTTCTTGGTGACGAGGGCTTTAGGATGAGGGAGTAGATAAGGAAAACAGAAGGATGGAAATTGAGTTATGTTGGTGAAGAGAGCAAGCCTTACAATCTATTCTTTTCTCTAAAAGAACTAAGAGATGCAATACAGGCAGGAGCAAAGTCCTCACCAGGCCAAGACCAGATCAGCTATGAAATGCTTAAACACCTAGATGAAATTGCTTTAGAAGAAATTCTAGCTTTGTTTAAAGCTATGGTCTACGATTTGGAAGCTTGGTACATCTTAATAACACCGTTTATAAGGCCGTTATGGTCCTATGGTCCGATCCACGCAATATAAAGACCAAAAAGAGTGAAAAAAATCCATTCAGTATATCTGCTGCAAAGCGGCATAATAGTTGACCAATCCGAACCCCAGGGAACGGTGGTACGGATTGGTCCGTGAGTCCATCCAATCCCCTGTCTCTCCTGCTACGCACCGTCCCACCTCCTCCCCACTACCTCCCTCATGTACCTGTGAGCAGCTAGCTGCACAGCTACTGAAGTGTCATGCAGCTGGAGAAGACCAGCACCGAAACCAGGAGGCCGCTTCTGTTACCCTCCACATCGAAGGGAAGGAAACATAAAAGTTTCAAGGAAAAGGCTGAAGTAAGGAAGAAATATATATATATATATGCATACATATATACATATATATATATATATACACATATATATACACACATATATATATATATATATATATACATACATATATATACATATATATATATATACAGTCATGGAAAAAATTATTAGACCACCCTTGTTTTCTTCAATTTCTTGTTCATTCTAATATCTGGTACCACTAAACGTATAATACAATCAACACAACAAAAAATGCAGCTGGTCACATAATACTTTATGTCCTATTTGACATTCTTAAGCTTAATTGATTCCCAGGGTATATAAGAGGCCATTTCATGTCACAAGCAGCACTGCACATGCAAAGGCCTAGAGTGGTTTCCTGCTTACATTCAAGCCGTAGCACAACTCAGAAGTTGTCAGCTCTCACATAATGCCTAAAACAAAAGAATTATGTGAAGCCACAAAGGCAGCCATCTTGGCACTGCTGGACATTGGCATGAGTGAGAGACAGGTAGCGAAAAAACTGAAGATCTCCAAGACAGCCGTTCATTACAACAAAAAAACAAGCTGAACATGGCACTACCAAATTGCTACCTGGCCGTGGCAGAAGCGTCTTTCTACCCCACGAGATGACCGTGCACTCATCCGTTCCTGTGTCAGGAAAGCGTCGTCAGACCTCCACGGACCTTAAAATGAGTGGGCACTGTCGAGAAATGTGACTTGTTCAGCAAGGACAGTTCGAAACCGACTTGTTGAAGCTGGTTTGAAGTCACACAGAGCACGCATAAGAAGCCCTTCATCAATGAAAGGCAGAGGAAGGCCCGGTTACTCTTTGCTCGAGACCACAAGGATTGGACTGTTGATGATTGGGCTAAGGTTCTCTTCAGTGATGAATCCAATTTTGAATTGATGCCCACTCCAGCCAACTTACTGGTTAGGAGGAAGCCTGGAGAAGCTTACAACCCAGACTGTCTTGCCCCTACAGTAAAACATGGGGGTGGATCAGTCATGATCTGGGGTTGTTTCAGTCTGAGTGGAACAGGGCAAATGCAATTGTGTGAAGGCCGAATGAACCAGGTCATGTACAGGACTACCCTTGAAAACAGTCTTTTTCCATCAGCTGGAAAACTCTTTCCTGCCTCGAATGACTGGATTTTCCAACAAGACAATGCCCCTTGCCACACGGCAAGGTCAGTTAAAGCCTGGATGGAGAACCACAACATTCGCACCATGCCTTGGCCTGCTCAATCACCAGATCTTAATCCAATTGAAAACCTGTGGAAAATCATCAAACTCAAAATGGAGAACCACAAGCCCAAAAACAAAAAAAATTTGTTTGAATTTGTCCAACAGGAATGGGCTGCTGTGACAGCAGAACAATGTCAGAAGCTGGTGGAGAGCATGCCAAGACGCATGGCTGCAGTCATCAAAAACAATGGTTATGCAATCAAGTATTAACTCTTGTGTGTATCATGTGTTTAAAGCAAACAGAAAAGAAAACATGGAATGCTTAAAAGTAGTGTTTTTGGTGGTACAATGCCATAGCTATTGATGTAAGGATTTAAGTAATTTTGGTTATTATCAAGAAAACCATGGAAAATGAATAGTTCTTAGTTCTTAAATTAAACTCTCATGAGCTATTTTTGTTGTTATCATTATAATTGTCCAAACAAATGTACCTTTAGTTGAGCCAGGCATTAAAATTAACAAGAAACTGAAGAAAACAAGGGTGGTCTAATAATTTTTTCCATGACTGTATATACATACATATATATATATATATATATAGATATGTATATGTATGTATATATATATATATATATATATATATATATATATAGATATATATATATATATATAGATAGATATATATAGATATATATATATATTGTTAGGAGGCGACACGAGCTGGGGGGTGGGATCTTGGAACACGGAAGGGAGGGGTGAGTGAAGGGGGGGCAGGCTGCACTTTTTCAAAGCTGTCTCAACAGCCAAAGTGGTTTTCAGATCGTAGACCCTAGCTTTAATTATATTTGGGAGGACGGTAAACTACCATTGCCATTTGGAAAAGAGGGAGAAATCTTGAATATTTATTTTGCCAAATTCAAAAGGCGATAGATCAGGTTGTTCAGTGGGCAAATAGGTGGGGTTTTATGATTTCCTCCTCTAAAAGTAAATTTATGATTTTCGGGTATAAGAAGAAGATCCCTACAACCAATATTTCTCTGTATGGTTGTCCTATTGAAAGAGTTAAAGTTTTTAAATTTCTGGGGGTATGGATGGATGAAAGGCTTACATGGAAATGTCATATAGATAAAGTAGTGAGCAAGTGTGAAAAGGTAATTAATATCCTTCGAAGTTTAGCTGGAAGTGACTGGGGTGTGGAGAGGGACACTCTGTTCTTGATATATAGAGCTATGATAAGATCTGTCCTAGACTATGGGTGTGTGATATTTGGGTCAACAGCTAAATCTTTACTATGTAATTTAGATCAGGTCTAGGCCAAAGCCTTAAGAGTGTGCAGCGGAGCATTCAGGACAACACCTATTCCTGCATTACTTGTAAATGGGAGAACTTCCTTTGAAAATACGAAGACACAAATTAGGGATCCACTACTGGAGTAAATTAAATGGATTAATCAACAGCTCAGGGGGAATGTATCTGCTGGAGGATGTGTGGGAATTTGTTGTCAAAGAAAGAAAATCATACTTCTTCCATCAGATTAAACAGATGGCACTAAGGGTGGGACTTGCTCAGGATAGAGTGAGAAAAAATACTTGGTCTCCTGTCCCCTTCTGGCTTCTTCCTGAGCCTGAGGTAAACTTCCAGCTGCTGTAAATTGGTAAATGTGTAACTATTAGCACCATAACTAACTGTTTGAAGCAGTTTAATGAATTTAACATCATCTACACAGATGGTTCAAAGGATCCAGAGTCTGGGAGAACTGGACTGGGGGTATACGTGGCGACAGGGGGGGTCAAACAGAGTCTCAGGTCGTCTGATAATTTATCTGTTTTCTCAGCAGAGTTACTGGCAATTTTATGGGCCCTAGAATGGGTGGAAAAGAATAAGCCTCAGTAAAGTGTTGTATGCTCTGACTCTGCTGCTGCTTTGGAGGCTTTGAAGGAAGGGGCATCTAGAGCCCACCCAGATATAATTTGGGAAATATTAAGCTGTTTATTTAGGATCGAAAGATCAGGATGTCATGTGTTTTTTTTGTGGATTCCTGGCCATTCGGGAATAGAAGGGAATGAACTTGCAGATTCTCTGGCTAAGGAAGCACTAAAAAAAGAAGCTAGATATTAGTAGGGTCATTTTGGAGTGAAACGTGACCGCGGTGAGCAAAGGTCCGTTTCTCAATGGATTTGTCATCTAGGAGGGCTAAAAAACAAATTTAGCCGGGGTGTATTTTTTAAAATGGCGGGGAAATTTTTTTAGAGGCCAAAATCCAAAATGGCTGTCATGGAAATGATCTTTTTTAAGGCTCGACCTACAATGATGGACAATAAATGTTTTCAGACCTTACTTTTGTTAAGAAATACATATTTCTGACTTACATGATGATTTGACCTTATTTTAACCTTCAAATTCAAGATGGCTGCCACTTTTGGTGTTTTTTGGGGGGAGTTTTTGCCATTTTTGGGGATTTTTTTTCAGTATTGTTACAGAGTCTATTTAAGGTTATAATGGAAGCTCTGCTCATGATGAATTGAATAATATACAGTTAAAGTTCACAGAAATAACATCTGAAGTCAATAAAGTAGATGTTTATGTGTAAACAACACATGTTGATTTCCCATTTCCCATTAAAATGGACTATGCAGCTATGACTTTTCAGGTCTGTACCACAATTTTTTTGGCCTTAGTAAATTCTTTTGCAGTTTCAGACCCATGGAAATGAATAGATTCCTTTATTTCGCTCCCATTTAAATGAATTGAGATTTACCATCACCATGGAAACCACTGGAACAAGTGATGTCACAAGGAAAATGCAGGCCGTTTTTGAATTGAAAACGGTCCTGTGTGCTTTTTTATTAGTATTTATTGACTGCATGATCCAACTCCATCTGTTTTTATGTTAGGATTAAATTTTTATGCATTTTTAAAATAAATACTTTCGAAGCTAAGCTACACCATGCATGTGCAAAACACAGCGGGAGTGGGTCAACAAGGTTTGTGCATGCGCAGCGTAGCTTAGCTTTTAAAGTATTTCTTTTAAAAATGCATCAAAATCTATTTTTGGTTTAAAAACAGATAACGTTTCATCCTGCAATCAATAACAGGGAGTCTACCCATACATTCCCTGTGTGGAGCCATACTAAGCTAGCGGCTTTGGTTGGAAATCCCTCAAAACACCTACTACACGCACAGTCAAGAGAATGGTCTCTACCTGCTTGTTATGGACTGGGGACTGAGGTAAGACACCAAAACAACGGAAATTTTGGTGTTTTCCTTTCAGGATCCTGCCAGCATACCCAGGTTATTCTTGTTTACCTCACTTTTAAAGAAGTCATGGTTAATGGTTTTATTATATATTGCTTATATGTCTATGAACTTCACTTGAATTTCAAAATATATTGTCAAAAAATACAGTCTGCAGTGTCTGCATTTTTGCTTGACTGAGCATTAGGCTGTTTCACTGACTTCATCTGTCTGCATGCCCCTCTACAATTCAGTCATCAGTCATTCAGTGCAGGGTTTTTACAGCATTGGAA
The DNA here is from genome assembly GCA_036419115.1 of Scarus forsteni. Lineage (NCBI taxonomy): Eukaryota > Metazoa > Chordata > Actinopteri > Labriformes > Labridae > Scarus > Scarus forsteni. The sequence continues at coordinate 379,962 of JAZDUH010000428.1, forward strand.
AAAATGAAGCCACTCAAAAAAAATCAAATGTTTTTGATTAATTGGTATGCAGTAAATATGTGCTGTGAAATTGAGCTGGGTCAGAGCTGATCTGGAGCTTAGTCATTGTAGCAGCCCTTGGCATCAATGATCACGCTGAGAGTTCGACTGGTACTCGTCTTTATTCATCCATTTGGCACTGTGAAACTATAAATACATCAATTCATATTAGTATTTAATTCATTGCACATTTTCTTTCAATAACACAGGATTAAAACTACACCACAAAAGATAAGCACTCACACACAAACACACACACGCACACACACACACACTTCCGTAAACACTAACATTTAAATTACAACACGCCAAAATACAAATATTGCAGGACCCCGACATCCAAAATATTGCACCATCCCAAAATACAAAATATTGCACCGTCCCAACATACAAAATATTGCCACGTCCCGACACATAATAAACAAACTTGAAACCAACATACCTCGCTTCGCCTGCCAAGAGTGCAAACTTTTATAAGCGACCATCATCCAACCTCAGTACCCGTCTCTTCCCGACATAACGCGCTGTTCCACAGAATAAAAATATGAGTTTTACCTGACCAAACAACATAGAAACTTTCTTAAATGAAACGCTTCACATACCGTGTTAATGTGCTTCTCCGAGCGCGAGGAAAGCCTAATCAGATCAATGCAAACCCGGTGTGTGACAGCGTTTACCCCTTAAATCCGGTTCCGGTCAGGCTACTCAACCGGGAACATGAATAGATCAATTTTATTGGCTCCGGTGGCCACTTACACTCCCACCAAATCAAGTTATGGTGAGGGGACGCAGCAATACAAACCAACCAAACCATAACTAGGGTTGGGCATCGTTTGAATTTGAACGATTCCGGTTCCGATTCCGAGTTTCGATTCCGGTTCCTAATGATTCTTGATTCCGATTCTTTTAAGAGGCAGGGTCGAAAAAGTTTTGATGTTTTAAATGAGCTAGCTAACCAGAGGTCTTTCTGGATAAAATAGTCTGTACTTCTCCATGAATTTTAATGCTATGAACTTACCACTTTCTATGAACTATACTATGAATTTCTCATAGGGCTGTTTTTATATATATATCTGAACTGAAAAAAAATGTAAATTTTCTTTTCACAAGACTTCACTTTTCACAAGAGAGCTTTATTTTTGAAAAACTCATGATGGGTGTATTGTCCATGGTTGCGCTAACCTAAATACTTCTGGCAGATTCTTCTTCATTGGTGTTCGGCGGTTTCTCCTTCCGGTCGGCGGACTAGGAATTGAAACTAGGAATTGAAATTAAAAATGTTGGACGATTCCGGGAGAATTGGAAAGTTACTCCCGGTTCCAATCGATACTCGATGCTCGATGCCCAACCCTAACCATAACAAACCATAACAAACCATAACATGATTTCAAAAAAAATTTGGCCACAACATAGACTAAGACCACTGTATCAAATAGTGATATGTCTGATTTGAGGGTTACTCTTCATTTTATTTAGTCTGAATTACTCTCAAGTAAAAGTACTAGCTTTTGAACAGGTCGTTCAATAACTGAAGGTGCGTCTCCTTTCTCCTACTTGAACTTTGACCCTGCGAACAAACCCATCAGGCCCTTCTGTGGCTTCAATCACCCGTCCCAAGCGCCACTCACTTCTTGGAAGAGTTTCTTCTTTAATTAGAACAATGTCGTTTACTCTCATGTTGCGCCGAGGAACATGCCACTTCTGCCTCAAAGCAATGTTCTGGAGGTATTCCCTTCTCCATCGACTCCAGAACTGCTCTGTTAAATACTGCACCCTGCGCCATCTTTTTGCAGCATACTTGTCCTCACTTATGAAGTTTCCGGGGGGAGGTAAAGCAAGCCTTGATTTCATTAAGATGAGATGGTTAGGAGTTAAGGGCTCAAGACTGGTTGGATCATTAATTAGGTCAACAGTTAAGGGACGACTGTTTACAATAGCCATTGCTTCATAAAACAACGTTCTCAAGGATGTGTCATCTAATCTTCCAGGACACTGAGCAATTGTAACATTCAAAACACTACGAATGGTGCGTATCTGGCGTTCCCAGATACCACCTGCATGGCTGGCTGAAGGAGCATTAAAGATGAACTCACACTGTTTATCTGCGAGAAACACCTCCAAGGCATTGAAGTCACACTGCTTAAAGGCCTCCTTTAGCTCATTATTAGCTCCAACAAAATTTGTGCCTTGATCACACCGAAGCTGGGATACAGCCCCTCTAAGGCTAATGAAACACCTTAAGGCATTGATAAAGGCATCGGAGGACAAGTCAGGGAGCATTTCAATGTGGACAGCACGAGAAGCGAGGCATGTGAAAATTAAACCATACCGTTTAACCTCTTTACGACCTTGCCTGAACTGCGACAAATGGGCCAAAGCAATCCATTCCACAAAAAGTGAAAGGAGCAGCAACTTCACAACGTTCCTTAGGAAGAGGGGCCATTTTTTGTTCCTCTACTGGCCTTCTCTGTTTGCGACATTGCACACATTCATGAATCATCCTTGCAACTGATTTGCTGCCACCCACGACCCAGAACCCATTCGCTCTGAGTTCCATTAAAGTTTGATTACGACCTTGATGACAGACTTGATTGTGAAAGTGCAACAAAATCAGTTTGGTGATGTGGCTGTTTTTGGGGAGAATGATGGGGTGCCTTTGTTCTTGGCTAAGTGCTGAACCCTCAAGTCTTCCTCCAACACGCAGTAGTCCTCCGTCCAGATGGGATTTAGGCTAAAAAGAGAGCTTGTCTTTGGAAGCCTTCCTGCTTTGAGAGATTTTAGGTCATCATGAAAGGCCTTCTGCTGTACAAGTTTTATCAACACTTCAGCAGCTCTCCTACGTTCCTCCACACTCACAATGTCACACTTCAACTTTGAACCTAGTCTTTTGATCCTTGCGATCACCCTCAGAAGAGTGGACCAACTGCAAAACCTCTGCAGGCGGCTCAGAATGTCTGTTTGAATGTCAACTTGGGTTGCAGATACATACACAGTTTTGACCTCTGGGTCACCAACAAGCAGTTCAGCAGGGGGCTTGAGCATTGGAAGCTTTTCTTGTTCCCAAAGAAATTTGGGCCCTGATAACCACGTTCGACGAGGGGATGTCTGTGGCACTGAGCCCTCTGGAGACATAATCAGCAGGGTTTTGTGTTGTGTCGACATAATGCCAGCTGTTTGGATCCGTGTTTTCTCAAATGAACTGAACTCTGTTGGCCACAAACACGTGAAATCGGCGTGCCTCATTATTTATGTAAGCTAACACAACTTGAGAGTCTGTCCAAAAGTATTCCCTGTCGATTTTTATCTGCAACTTTGCCTTTAACATGACACTGATCCTTGCTGATGTTACTGCGGCTGAAAGCTCTAGTCTGGGGATGCTTGTGACTTTTGAAGGGGAAACCCTTGCCTTTGCCATTACAAGACTGCAGTGAATCTTGTTTTTGTCGTTGAGGTATCTCAAGTAAGTGCATGAACCATACCCTACATTACTTGCGTCAGAAAAATGATGCAATTCCACACTCTTGATGTTGCCAAAGTCATGAGGATGGTAACAGCGAGGTATGTTGATCTCTTTTAACAATCTCAGGCCACCTTTCCACTCCTCCCACCGTGAACTCAAGTGCTTTGGAATTTGCTCATCCCATCCGATGCCCTTCTGACACAGCTCCTGAAGAATGCGCTTTCCACTCAGGGTGAAAGGAGAAATGAGCCCAAGTGGGTCGTAAAAGGAGGCCACCACAGACAAGAGACCACGACGAGTCGGAGGATGGTCCTTTGCATCAATGTTGAAGTTGAAGAAGTCATTTGTTGTTGACCACTGAATTCCCAGTACGTGCCCTTCTGATGTCTCAGGGTTTAGATTGAGTGGATCAGTTGGCACTGCTCTTTCTGAGGGAGTGACACAGGAGAGAACTTCTTTGTGATTTGAGATGAACTTGTGAAGTCGCAAACCTGCATGTTTGCATAGCTCCTGGGCTTCAACAATTAGTTCTTTGGCCTCTTTGACTGTTGGAACACTAATTAAGCCATCATCAACATAGAAATTCTGCTCAACAAATGCTGAGGCTACGGGATAGTCAGTTCTGTACTGCTGTGCCAGGTATTTAAGACCGAAGTTTGCACATCCAGGTGAGGAAACTGCACCGAAAAGATTAATTGTCATCCTGTATTCTCGTGGTTCTTTGTCTAAGTCACCACCCTCCCACCAAAGAAACCTGAGGTAGTCGCGGGCCTCAGGTGAAACTTGAAACTGGTGGAACATCTTTTCTATGTCACATATCACAGCAACCTCTTCCTGCCTAAAGCGGCACAGAACTCCCACCAGTGAGTTAATTAAGTCAGGACCTGTCAACAGTGTGTCATTTAGGGAGATGCCATTAAACCTTGCCGAACAATCAAACACAACCCTGAGTTTGTTTGGCTTCTTTGGGTGGTAAACCCCATGGTGAGGGATGTACCAAACCATTTCCCCATCAGAGGCTAGAGGGGCAGGCTCTGCATCACCTTTACAGATCGTTTCTTCCATAAAAGCAGTATACTGTTCGTGGTATTGCTTGTTGGAACTTAGTTTCTTCTTCAAATGTTGTAGTCGAATGGTGGCAAGCCTTTTGTTGTTTGGCAATGATGGCAGACTGTTACTCTTGAAAGGGAGGGGCATTTGATAATGTCCATTTTCCTCTTGCTGTATGTTGTCACTCAGAAACTGTATAAAGCGCACGTCGTCCTGAGACACATATTTCTCCTCATAGTTCTTTTCATTGAAGTCCAATTCCAACACTTTGAGTACATCTGTGACTGATGGAGCTGGCATTTCTTTCACGGACACATGATGTACGAAGCTGTGATTTCCTGCTCGATCCAAGTTAGGGTTGGCTGAACCTATAATGCTCCAACCAAGTGCTGTTCTTTGTGCAAAAGGTTCGTTTTCACCACCCGTGATGACCTGCAGGGGGGCTAGAGCTGAAGGACAGTCATAACCGATAAGGAGTCCCACATCACAATCCTGAAGTGATGGCAATTCATTACTGAGACATCTGAGATGGGGCCACTGAGGTGCTGTACTTTTTGTGGGAATATGAGACTTATCAACAGGGATAAAATCACATGTGTAAGCTTGATGTATTTGAACGAGTGACTCAGAATTTAGACCACGAACTTGAAGACCACTGGCTAATTTGCTTGCTATGACTGTATTGACTGCTGTCATGGTACTTAACTTAAGCTGCACAGGCTGGGTGTTTACATTTAACTCTGAAACCAAGTCTTCTAAAATAAAAGTGGAATCACTCTGGGTATCAAGAAGTGCATAGTTGAGGATTTCTTTTTGGGGCTCTGTTGTTGAGGACACAAGGACTGGAACAATGCTAGATGTAGTAGAAGCATGCTGGATCAATGCATGGGACCTAACTGTGTGGATTTCATTATCTGCGTGGCTTCTTCTGGGTACAGATTCATTGCTTGTCGTTTCTGTGGGTCTTGATTTTCTTTCCATGTGCAGACAAGTTGGATGACGTCCACCACAGGTGCTGCAAGTGTATCTTCTTTTACAGTTTTTGGTACTGTGGCCCTTCCTCAGGCATCCAAAACACAGATGATGTTCATGAATGAAGGCTCTCTTTTCATCCATCTTCTTCTCAGAAAACACGGGACATTTGGAAACACCATGAGTTTCGTTTTTACAAAATAAACAAGGTGGCCATGGCTTTGAATTTTCAGATGACACTTTTGAATGTTTTAGCTCCACGCTTGTGTTGAGTGTTTTGGCTCTCTTTGGAAACCTCTCCTCTGCTGATTTTGTATTATTTGATAAAGGATAGGTAATGGGATTACACACAATTCTAGCCTCTCTATGCACAAACGCAGCAAAATGGGAAAAACTCGGGTAATCGCCTACTCTATCCAACTCCTCAACAACAATACGACTCCATCTCCTCACTATCCACTCAGGCAACTTTTTAAGAAGCTTGTGATTTTCCTCACAGCCATTTAGAATTGACAGGCCTTTAACGTGAGGCATAGCTTCAACACAGCCTTGAAGAAAATCTGAAAATTCTTGCAACGCTTTAGCATCATTAGCATTTATCTTAGGCCATTTCATGAGTCTCTCTCTAAAGGCTCGCTGGATCACAAAAGGACTACCATATCTTTCTTCTAAGACCGCCCAGGCACCACTATATGCATCTGCGGAGCTGCGGTAGAAGAACCCTCTCTGACCTTCGTGCCTCTCCTGCAAGATAGCTCTTTAAATAGAGCATTTTCTCACTAACTGGCAGAGGTTTCTGATCAATAAGGGCTGTAAAGGAAACCTTCCAGTCTAAGAACTTTAAAGGATCCCCTGTAAATGTTACTGGTTCTGGGATAGGTAAACGACTTAAGGCATATGAATTTGCAATTGCCTGATTTAAACTAGCTTCATCCTGAACTGCTAAGCTTCTTGGTGCTGCAAGTCGAGGTGCAAAGGGTGTGGCTTCTGGATTCAGAAAAGTTGCATATTCTGTGTTTAGGCTGCCGAGAGGAATTTTAATGTCAATTTCTTCATTATGACCTTCTAAGACATCAAAATTATTATAAGCTCTCACACGAGCTGCTGCAACCTTCACTTCACTTTCTGTTTGGAGCTTATGCAACTTTGTTTTTTCCTCCTCCAGCTTCAACTTTATTTCAGCTTCCCTTTGTTTCATTTCTGCAAGCATTTGTGCTTCCTTCAGCTTCCATTCAGTCTCCATTTTGTCGAGCTTTGCTTGTTGGGCCTGTAGCGTTTGCATAGTGAAGGGTTTTCTGCCAGCCACCAGGGGGCAGCGTTATATTAAGTTCCTTGTCTTGCCGTGCAGAGTGAGGTTAGAAAAAGTGTGAGGTGATGCAAGATGGCTGCTGCTGCACGTTTATGAGAGACACTTTGAGACAGACATCCATTGCATGGAGTTTGGAAGCTGTTTGAGCTGTTCCCACTTTATTATTGTAAGTGTGGCTGCTTTTTGTTTTTTTTATTATATTATGCAGTAGTGTTTGCTAGTTTACTCCGCTGACTCTTGTTAAAGAATATTATGCCTTTATAATCCTTTTGAGATCAGCCTGTAATTTTTGTTGTTTTACGTTTTACTGCAGGGCTTCTTCATCTCTGTCATTAAAACTTATATTGGCATTGAGGAGTGTATTTCTTCATGAAGAAGCCATGGTTGTCGTCGAATGCTCCGTGCCTGACTGCGCTTTCAAGACTAATGATGTGTCAGAGGCTCTCGCCATTGCTCTGTTGACAAATCATGGACTTGCCCATCAGAGTGCGCCAGTTGTCATGGCTCCAGCCCAGGCCCCAGCCCCTCAGGGCCCGAAACTGGACCGGCCGAGGATTGACGTTGGTGTGTCCATTGAGGAATGGAATGTATTCCTCCGTCGTTGGGAAGTTTTCCGCAAAGGCTCAGGTGTAGGTGCCGCCCAGGCCCCTTTCCAGCTCTTCCAGTGCGCTGGGCCTGAACTTGGTGACAGCCTACTGAAAGCCAATCCCACCATCGCCTCAGGGACTCTGCCAGATCTCATTGCCGCCATGCAGTCTCTAGCAGTCATTCCAGTCGCCACGTGTACCGCGCACCGAACTGCTTCAGCTGCGCCAGGAGTGCGACGAGACCTTCCGCGCCTTTTATGCCAAAGTGCGGGGGAGAGCAGAGACATGTGCCTATGTTGCAGTATGTGAGTGTGGCAAGGCAGTAGACTATACTGACCACATTATCCGTGACGTTCTGATTAATGGGATTTATGACTCGGACATACGCCGCGAGGTGCTGGGGACACCTGACATCCTGAAAAAACCAGCTAACGACGTAGTTGCACTTGTTGAGAACAAAGAGATGGCTCGCAATGCTCTCCCATCCTCAGCCCTGTCGGCTGTGTCGTCATTCCAGCGCTTGAAGAAAGGCCCACATGTGAACCCCACCCCGACCCCAGGCCCAACCGACAAGACTAGAGTGGCCTCATGCCCGAAGTGCAAGGGCACCTTTAACGTCTTCACAGAGGGGCCTCGTGGTTGGAATGCCAAGCCTCATCAGCTGTGTATTGTCTGTTATAGAGCCCGCCGACGGAAGAGGCGAAGTACAGCCGTCTGCCAGCAGTCAACAGGCTGCCATGGACTTAGACCCGATCTCCCAGAATGCATCTATTCAGTCTGATGCCCGCCCTGGCCGGCGTCGCAGGGGCCATGTCGACATACCTGTCGTTCTTGAGCACCACATCTTCTCAAAGGGCGAATGGAGGCGTGCAAAGACGAGGGACCATCCTCGAGCACTGATCGCCATCTCGGTTGACAGGCCAGGCTCTGATGGCCAGGGCATGGCCAACGTGGCGAGAGTATCTGCTATTGCGGACACTGGTGCACAGTCGGACCTCTGGTCTCTTCAGGAGTTCCTGGCCTGTGGTTTTTCGCGTGACGACCTGCGTCCCGTCCGCCTCAGCATGTCAGCTGCCAACCACTCCCCCATAGCTGTCGAGGGTGCCTTCTTCGCTAGGCTCTCCACTACCTCCGACAGTGGCGATGTAGCATCCTGCCGTTCCATGGTGTATGTGAGCAGCTCGGTCCAGGCCATGTATCTCTCCTACGATTCTTTGCTCAACCTTGGCCTCTTACCTGAGAACTTTCCATCGAGTGAAATCGGCAGGGGACCCGGGGATGGGTCTGGACCCAACATTTCACACTCACCTGGCCACCCTTTATCCATATCTGCTGTAAGATCCACTAGCGGCGGCTGCACTGACCAGAATTATCCTTATGGTCCCCAGTGTTCATGTCCCCAGCGCACGGTTCCCCCAGCACGCCCTGTGACCCTACCATTCCCGTGCACACCAGAGAACAACAGCAGAATGAAGGATTGGCTGCTCCAGAGGTACGCCTCATCTACCTTCAACACTTGCCCACATCGAGCATTGCTGTGTATGGAAGGGCCTCCTAGAGAAATACATGTGGATCCCATGGCCAGGCCGAAAGCATGCCACACTGCGGCCACAGTGCCTCTGCACTGGCAGCAAAGAGTCCATGATGACCTTCTGCGTGACGAGGCCCTTGGTGTCATTGAACGTGTGCCGTATGGCGAACCAGTAACGTGGTGTCATCGTATGGTGGTCACTCGGAAGCATGACGGTTCCCCACGTAGGACTGTAGACCTCTCACCTCTCAACAAGTTCTGCCGGCGGGAGACCTTCGCTTTTGAATCTCCATTCCACCTCACACGGCGGATCCCGAAAGGCACCTGGAAGACTGTTACAGATGCCTGGAACGGCTACCACAGTGTGCCACTGCGTGAGTCCGATCGTCATCTGACCACCTTTATTACACCCTTCGGCCGCTGGCGCTACACAAGAGCGCTGCAAGGTTTCTTGTCATCTGGGGATGGCTATAACCGCCGTATTGATGCTGTTCTCTCCGACTTTGGCGTAAGGAACATTGTGTGGATGATACTGTTCACTCGACACCGACTTGGAAGCGACACTGGTGAAGGACGATTGACTTCCTCACACTTGTTGGTCGCCCAGGCATTGTGCTGGCCCCAGATAAGTTCCAGTTTGCCAAGAGGGATGTTGATTTTGCTGGCTTCAGGGTGTCGGACCCTACCATTGAACCACTCCCTAAGTACCTGGATGCTATCCGGGATTTCCCTGCCCCAGAGTCTCGACAGATATCAGGAGCTGGTTTGGCCTCGTCAACCAGGTGTCAAACTATGCTCAGTTGCGCGACATGATGGCTCCATTCAAGCCGTTCCTCAGCCGCTGTCAGTTTTCATGGTCACCAGAATTGGAGGAGGCCTTCCAGTTGTCCAAAGCTATCGTTGAGGCCATCTGTGAGGCGTGGAGATCTATGACATGCGGGCGTACCTGTCTCCGTCCGACTGGTCTTGGCGTGGTATCGGTTACTTTCTTCTCCAGCAGCATTGCGGCTGCACCTCAGGCGTGCCAGACTGTTGCCCAGGGGATGGAGGATTACCCTCGCCGGTTCACGCTTCCTGTCCTCGGCGGAACAGCGTTATGCAGCCATAGAGGAGAGGCCCTGGCTGTGGCCTGGGGTCTGGAACAGGCAGCGTTACTTCACACAGGGATGCGATGACCTCGTTGTGGTTACTGACCATAAGCCTTTGGTGAAGATTTTTGGCGACCGCACACTGGATGAGATAACGAATTCTCGCCTGTTTAGACTCAAGCAGCGCACCCTCCATGGCGCGACATTGTGCACCTGCCGGGCAAGAGCAATCATGCTGCTGATGCAACCTCCAGGCATCCTTCCCCTTCAGGCTCAGTGGGCGGCCTCCGCTGGGATTGCGGGCATCTCCGATGGCGTGGAGTCTGCACATATGGCCTCCATCCCGCGATGCTGAGGAGCGGTGCCATCTCCTGGTCCCTCCTCGCCGTGAGACTGCAGCCGGCGCATGCCTTGGCCGCCTTCTGCATTTGCTTGAGCACGAAGACAGAGTCGGCGGGAACAACCCGCCCTGGCCAGTCTGGCGCGGTCTGCGGCTCCGTTCTGCACAGGATGGGGTCCTGCTGTATTGTGACCGCGTTGTGGTCCCTCCGTCCCTTCGAGACAGGGTCCTCCGGAACCTCCACGCAGCTCACCAGGGGATTTCGGCAATGGAGCAATGCGCTCGTGCCATAGTCTACTGGCCTGGGATGTCGGAGGACATCCGGGCCACCAGGCACAGGTGTGCAGACTGTAACCGCAACGCGCCGTCACAGGCGGCCACACCCCCTATGCCGTCCTCTCCACCGTCCACCCCATTTGAGGCGGTGTTTGCTGACTTCTTCGACTATGGGGGCCGCCACTACCTAGTTGTTGGGGATCATCTGTCAGGTTGGGTGGAGGTCCTGTGTTCCACAGCGGGCACTGATATGGGAGGCTCAGCTGGCCTTGTTCGCCACCTTCGTTCGTTCTTTGGCACCTTTGGCGTCCCGGAAGAACTTTCAAGTGATGGTGGCCCTGAGTTCATGGCGGGCCAGACACAGAACTTCCTCCGCTTGTGGGACGTTGAGCATCGTGTGTCTTCCGTCGCTTTCCCACAGTCGAATGGGAGGGCAGAGGTCACAGTGAAGACAGCAAAGCGCCTCCTGATGTCCAACACCAGCCCAACTGGTAGCCTCGACCACGACCGCTTTCTGCTTGCCATGATACAGTTGCGCAACATGCCTGACCCTGACTGCAACCTCTCGCCGGCACAGATTATCTATGGTCGCCCTCTTCATGGTTCGCTTCCCTTCGTGAACAAGCTTGAGAAGTTCTCAGACTCTCGTGTACGCCCGCTCTGGCCCCAGGCGTGGGCAGCGAAGGAGGATGCCCTTCGGACCCGGATGTCCTGGACCACTGAGTGTCTGAGGACTCACTCGAGGCCGCTCCGTCCATTGGCACCTGGTGCAAGGGTGTTTCTCCAGAATCAGCAGGGCCCGAGCCCTAACAAATGGGACAGATCGGGTGTAGTGGTGGAGTCGCTGGGTCATGACCAGTATCGAGTTAAGGTGGATGGATCGGGCCGCTTGACTTTACGCAACCGGCGGTTCCTCCGTGGATATACGCCGGCCACCCACTATGCCCCACATCAGCCTGTGGCACCGCTGCCACCAACTGTGACACCACTGCCACCACCTGTGGCCCAAGAACGTCAGCCCCTGCCTGTCCACCCGGGCCCGGCAACGCATCATGATGTTGATTTGGGCTCCTCCATTCCGCTGCCGTCCGCTGGACCCCCTTCTAGCCTCAGATCCGGCTCCTCGCTTCTGCTGCCCTCTGATGAGGTGGCCTCCGACCTCGGTTCCCGGTGCGACTCCCTTCCCTCTGACGCCATTCTGCCCATGTCGCCTGGGGTGGCGGAGTCACCGCCACCGCCACCACCCCAGTCTGCGCGGCCTTACCGCATTAGAAGACCGCCTAAGCGCTACGAGCCTGAGACTGGCCGTTGGGAGTTGGACTGAGTTCTTTGACCTATTCTAGCTCACGGACTGGGGGGGATGAAGGGTTTTCTGCCAGCCACCAGGGGGCAGCATTATATTAAGTTCCTTGTCTTGCCGTGCAGAGTGAGGTTAGAAAAAGAGTGAGGTGATGCAAGATGGCTGCTGCTGCACGTTTATGAGAGACACTTTGAGACAGACATCCATTGCATGGAGTTTGGAAGCTGTTTGAGCTGTTCCCACTTTATTATTGTAAGTGTGGCTGCTTTTTGGGTTTTTTATTATATTATGCAGTAGTGTTTGCTAGTTTACTCCGCTGACTCTTGTTAAAGAATATTATGCCTTTATAATCCTTTTGAGATCAGCCTGTAATTTTTGTTGTTTTACGTTTTACTGCAGGGCTTCTTCATCTCTGTCATTAAAACTTATATTGGCATTGAGGAGTGTATTTCTTCACATAGCCTTTGCCTGTTCCAGTTTTGCTGCGAGTTCTGCTTCTGCATCTGTACGTTTAGTTGAGGACATAGAGGTGGCACAGGATTTCTTGTCAGATCCTTGAGACGAGTGTGAGACGACAGTTTCTGTGTTAGTATTTCAAAGATAGACCCATAATCTTCTTTACTGAGTTGAATTCTCACCCTCTCCTTTTCAAGCTGATCATTAAAAACCTCATCCATACACGTTTGCCGTTTTTTGACAATATCACAGACTTCAAGGGTTAAAGTGTTGCATGCATCCATTTTCTTAACAACATCTGGAGTAGTAGAATGGTTGCGTAGGATTGACTCGTAATGCTGCCGCACTTTCTCACGTTTCACTTGAATTTCCCTTTGAATATCATCAAGATCATCACTTGAGCAGAAACCTTTAAGTTTTGATCTTACATCTTTGGCCGTCAGCTTCCAGGCTTCATATGATTTGATGAACATCTTCTCATTTTTCTTTGCCTCCTTCTGATGCATCTCCAGGCCTTTTTCTGTTAAGGTTCGCTCGCGAGAGCTGGACCTAACCTTCACCGCTTGAGAGGGATTATTTATTTGTTGTTGATGCTTTGTGCCTTCAGTTAAAGTTTGTTCACAGTTGTCAAAACTTGCCTTGTGCGCTTTTGAGGAGTCATCTACTTCATCTGGCTCTAACATCTTTTTGTTTGTTTGTTTTATCTGTTAGGCCTATTTGTATTTAAATTGGAATCAAACTTGATTTATCACCGACTTAAATTTAATTCTAAATCCTACTTTTCACCCTCATATCAGACATTTACATATTGTGAACACTCAAAACTTGATAAACCATACAATAAATATTGAAAGAAAATGTCACACACTGAATTTTATTTAACTTCAAATCTTAATAAGGATTATGATTAACAATGATTATATTGACCTTAAATGCGCATTTTAAAGCCTTACTTATCAGATTCTACTTTACACATTTCATGAAGACAAGCAATACACATTCAACATGATTCAGTGATATGCAGGACTTAATACTCGTCCTTTGTCTCATAATAAAATGTCACGTGAGTCCTTTAAAATCTCCATGTCAGATATAGAACCACATTATGACAAAAGGTTCAGTGATTTACCGCACAGCAACCAAAGTCTCTCACGGTGGCTAGCTGATGACGTCAGTCGGGTGAAGACGGCTCCGATGTAGCGCCGAGTTTCACTTTAGCAGCCCTTGGCATCAATGATCACGCTGAGAGTTCGACTGGTGCATACTCGTCTTTATTCATCCATTTGGCACTGTGAAACTATAAATACATCAATTCATATTAGTATTTAATTCATTGTACATTTTCTTTCAATAAAACTACACCACAAAAGGAAAGCACTCACACACAAACACACACACGCACACACACACGCACACACACACACACACACACACACACACACACACTTCCGTAAACACTAACATTTAAATTACAACACGCCAAAATACAAATATTGCACGACCCCGACATCCAAAATATCGCACCATCCCAAAATACAAAATATTGCACCGTCCCAACATACAAAATATTGCCACGTCCCGACACATAATAAACAAACTTGAAACCAACATACCTCGCTTCGCCTGCCAAGAGTGCAAACTTTTATAAGCGACCATCATCCAACCTCAGTACCCGTCTCTTCCCGACATAACGCGCTGTTCCACAGAATAAAAATATGAGTTTTACCTGACCAAACAACATAGAAACTTTCTTAAATGAAACGCTTCACATACCGTGTTAATGTGCTTCTCCGAGCGCGAGGAAAGCCTAATCAGATCAATGCAAACCCGGTGTGTGACAGCATTTACCCCTTAAATCCGGTTCCGGTCAGGCTACTCAACCGGGAACATGAATAGATCAATTTTATTGGCTCCGGTGGCCACTTACAGTCATGGATCCGGGCCTAATCTGGATATGAGGCTTTTTCTGAGGGAGATCCTGCATCTGGACCGTAACTGGGACAAATATGAGGCTTTTAAATCAGAACTGGACCAGTTCTGGGACTGATCTGGGCCTGATCTGTAATTGGGATGTGGGCCGGTTTGGGGCCATCGTGCGTCTAGACACTGGACCAGATTCGGTACCCGGATCTGGGCCGGATTCCTGATAGTTAGGCCCGATCCGGCCCAGTCTCTCTTTGCTATGTGGGTTTTGTGAACTTCTGTGTTAGTGAGAATGGAGGTGTGTCGGAATGCTTAAAGCTGGTGTCTCTCTCCTTCCCTCACCTCTCCCTCCGTGTTCCAAGATCCGCCCCCAGCTCGTGTAACTAACCAGAGTAATTCAGCAGACATCTCACACTGTAGTAAATAAAGCCATTACCTGATCAACCAGGGGCGAAACGGCCGATGCTGAAGGTCTGACGGCTGGCTGAGGCTATTCGTTAGCCATTAGCCTGCTAACAGGCCTCAACCCGCGGGCAGAGCTCCGTAAGGCCCGCGGGAGAGGGAGGCGGATTCCCGGGTTCGGCGCTAGGCTTTTCCGGCTCCATGATAGTTCAGTAGCTAACGCTGCTAGCTGCTCACCGGAGGTAGAGGGGAGGAGGCGGGACCATGGGCAAGATGCTGCGTACTGCGTAGTGAGGGAGACGAGGATTGGATGGACTCATGGACTAACTCACGGACCAATTAATAGTTGCAGGTTCTTAGGCTTGATTGGTCAGCTAGTATGCAGCTTTTCAGCGGATATACTGAATGGATTTTTTTCATTCTTTTTGGTCTTTATACTGTGTAGATAGGACCATAGGACCATAACAGCCTTATAAACGGTGTTATTAATATGTACAAAGCTTCCAAATCGTAGACCATAGCTTTAAAGGAGCAGATAACCATTTATTGTGAGGCAGATAACATGGAGCTGCTCTTAAGGTAGACCAATGGGGCAATAATTGTTCCACATTTAAATCTGGACACATAAAAAGAACTAAATAATTATCAACCGTGTTGAAACTACGATATAAGTATTTTCGGTATGATTTAATTCACTTTGGAGCACATCTGATTATATTTTACGCAGTTGCAGCATTTGGCCAGTAGGTGGCGCTGTGGGTATTTCTTGTCGAAAGCGAACGCCAGGTCATAACAGAGTGAGACAGAACAGAACGAGTAACTGCCCATGTAGGGATAGACGGGAATGAAGGAGTCGACATTCTGGCTAAACAATCACTCAAATCACCTACAGTAGATACAGAAATTCCGTTAAGTAGGGCAGAGGGTAAATCATTAATCAAGAAACATTTAGGGGCAGTTTGGCAAGAATACTGGGACATCCAAGTCACAGGCAGGCACCTTTATAACATACAGAAACAGGTGGGGTGGGGAAGGAGGAGGGGCAGGAGCCGGAGGGAGGAAGCGGTCATCACACGACTTAGGATTGGACACACAGGACTGAACAGTACACTACATAAAATCGGAAAACACCCGGATGGCAGATGTGAACATTGCGAGGAGACTGAATCTGTCCAGCATGTGCGTTTGGAATGCAGAGGGTACGAGGAGGAATGAAGGACGTTGACAGCAGCAGCAGAGGGATCCAGGATGGGACTCAGTATGGGGAACCTGCTAGGAGCAGAGTCTGGCAGTATGGTCAAGCACTTGGTAGCATATTTAAAAGCGACTGGTCTGATGGAGAGGATTTAATTCCTGAATCTATTTAGTTTTGTTTTATTTATTTGTTTATTTATTTAATTATTGTAGGTTTGGTTTTGCTTGTTTTTGTTGTTTTTTTTTTATATTTATTTTGTCTGCCAATTTACTGTTCCACACTCCAGTCCAGTAGGTGGCGGTAATGCACCTTTAAGTTGGTTTGCCAACCGCCATTAAACGCCAAAGAAGAAGAAGAAGAAGCAGAACGAGTAACACGAAGTAACACGGCTGCTAACAAGTTTTTGTCACAATTCCTGCTGGTAAGATGCTCAGAAATTATAACAAGAATGAAATATGATCATTAGTGATGTTATGAGGTGCGCCGAGGCTTCGAAGCGTGTACCGAGTAATGGAGGGGGCGTTTCTGCAAAGCGCGTATCGAGGCTTGCTTCATTTAGGGGAGGGTACAAAAATGATGACGTCCGAAGCCTCGCTGCCCGGCTGTACCACATGACTGCTTCAGGAAGCGGTTCAGATTGTGCCGAGAGGTTTGACAGCGATATGAACCCCTCAGGCTCAGTCCAAATTGTGGGTGTTTGTAAGAGAGTTGGGGTCGGTTGAGAGTTTGGATAGTTTGGATGCAAGAGTTTGGACAGCGTTTATTTAGTTTGGAGATAGTTTGATGTGTTTAGAAAGAGAGTTGAAGAGATAGATTGGAGATTTAAGAGAGTGAGGAGAGGATAAGTGAGAGGGTTGAGCCAGCTCGGAGGAGGAGGAGGATTTCCCCTGTGTGGGAACATTTTAATTTGATTAACCCGCATAAGGTGAGTGAATTACATCGAACAATATTTCAGACACATTAGGTTGTGTCCAAAAAATGGAATTGTTTTAAACCAAAAACTGTTGGAAAAACTGCTATTTCTGAATAAAAAGGAATTAAACCTCCCCTGTTCTGTTCATCATTGTAAAGTTACAGAAGCATAGTAAGTGCTCTCTTCATAGTTCCACAAGCACTGTCCCTGTCCTCTGCTGAAGCACATGACACTCTCCGAAAGTGACAGACAAACTTTACACAACCTGCCATATTGCTGTAACAATACTATGCTGGTAAGGGTCAGAATTGTGAAATTGATATTAATTAGGCACTATGACTAAATCTGTTGTTGAGAAAAACATAATTTTTAGGGTTAGGCATATTGCTCAATTAAACCACACTACAGAAAAATTTAAGTTTATCTTAAAATAATTAAAAAACAATTCCAAAACAATTCAGTTTCATTCAAATGTTAAGAGTCCCAACAAGCTAAGCAATCTTCAATCTTCAAGTTTGTTCTCAGGCCATCAAAGAGAAAAAATCAGAATGTTGCAAAGCAGTTCATCAAACACAAAGATGTCCAAAAAATCCATTCAGATCCAAAATTCAATATACCCAAATTTCTCTGTCAATTCAAAATGTCAAAAAGCACAAAATACAACCCAACAAACTCAGTTCTCAGTCCTCCTGATGCCCCCACCCCTCCTCAACCCCATTAAACAAACAAACAAAAAAACCAAATCACATGCAATTGACAATGAAAATCAAGAAAAGTCACACATTAAACACACGGTACATTCAAAAATATTTTATTACATACATATGTGTTAAATTATGTCTAGAAATTACTCGATCATATGTATATTTTTTTAATTCATAGTCATTCACAAGAGCCACAACAGACAATGTTTCACACATTGGATGGTTAAGGTAAAGCTGCCTGTGCTTATACACCTGGCCAGTAGGTGGTTTCGTGTGCACACGAAGCTTCATGAGATGAACCCTTTCTTGAACCAATTGGCTCAAGTGGTTCAATGCCTCATGAGGCTTCAACTCACCACCACTAATGATCATCATACAACATTTAAAATCCTTAGGCTGTGACTGTGATGCATAGGGAGAGATGTGGGTCGTGCTTATGAACGGGACTGTGAATGTAGAGGAGTGAGCCCGGAGTAACGAGTGGTATTTACTATGGCAACACGGCGCAGATAATATTGGAAACGAGCTATTGCTGTCTTCTGGAAGGAGAAATTAGCAGCCATTAATAAAACCTTAAGCAGGAATCATAGCTCTGACTTACAAATGCTGTGAAAGATTCGAAGCTTTATTTGTGTGTGTGACTGAGTGACGGCTAATGACATAAATGTTTATAATAATAAAGCCCGCGCGCACCGCAGCTGTGGCTGACGTTCATACAGGAACACGGTACGCAGTGTCCGCTGAGATTTTCAGAATAGGGCCAAACATACTTTATCTTATTATAAATCGAGATAAGAGGCTATATAGGAGACGCAGTCTCAGTATTGAAGTTAAGTTTTGATTTTCGGCAACATTGACTGAGATGGGGACAAAAAATAAATACTACTGAGTTAGAACCAGCCATAGTTTCATTCAAGCAAGATACAGTTCATGGGGGGATAAATATGAGATTAAAAGAGACGTTCATTGATGACAAATACTGTTAGTTATAAAAGGTGTTTACAGGGTGGACATTATAAAATTACATGGCTGTAATTGTGAATATTTTGGTTATATTAACATAATACAAAGCTTCCAAAAATAATTAGACTGAAACTAAAATATTTTTGTCACCATTCCTGCAAGAACAAAAGTTAATCTGCTAAAAACTGAATGACATCACAGTGTCGTTTTTAAAAGTTTTTCAAAAAAATCAAATTAAATTGATGATATTGGTTGATGTCACGTGTCATAACTTTTCCTATTTATCACTCTGGTCAGAGAAATTCACGGTTCACTGCTAAAATTATTTCACATTATTTACCATGTGTGGTCTTGTTGATTGATTCGCGAATCTTAACTTTTGAACACTAACATTATTAGCATGCATTGTGATAGCTGATGTGTGTGTGTGTGTGTACCAGAAAAAGTTTTGCTATTGGCTATTGAAAATCTGAATCACCATAGTCTGAGGTACAGATCTGTGACAGATTGTCGGTGTGTTGTCAGTGAAACAAGCTAGTATTATGGTCATTCATACATTCATGTGAATATTTGAATATGAAGCACTTAATTATTTGATAGAAATGTTCTTTAATGTCCATAATAGTCTTCCTTGTCTTCCTGGTTTCCTTGTGCTTAATTCAATGATCATGCTGTGAAATTTTAACAGTATTCTGAATAAAGAATATCATTAGAAACATTAAAAAATCTTCCTCATATCTGTTTTAATATTTGCATTTTCTGGGGTAGTTGTTTGTAGTCATTGTGGAATTGTACATCTAATGAGTTACCAATACACTCTTGGTAAATCTACCAGATGGCTTGTATATTTGTGTGATTATATAACTGACATGAACTTTCTTCCCTTGTTATCAAGGATGCAGGCTGTACGAGTCAAGTATGGAGATCGTCAAAAGTACATTTGTTATGAGGGCCAACTGACTTTCAAATGCTTTTTGGAATGTGGTGAGTGGAAAATGTAATTGATGTCATGAGCACTATAGGTTTGATTTTTTTTTATAGAGCTATTTCAAATTTACATGATTGCAGTGCAACTTGTCACAAAAAAGACAGCATGACTGATGTTCCACATAGATGTTGTAGATAAAGTTTGCTTCTAACTCCTGTCCAGTTGGGCTTTCAAATAGAAAGAAATATGGATGCCTTTCATCTACAACCCACCAACCACATCCAACTTATAATTCAAGCTTTAATGTATTTAAACTGAAGTAAGAGAGGGTAAGTCTAGTTGAAGTGTAGGTCTTTAATACCTGAACAGTTTTTTGTCCCTTATCAAATAAAATAATGAAATAGATCAGTAAACTTAACCTGTAAGGGCACATTGAGTCAGTTTGATATTTTACCTACAAATCAAGATAAGATGCCCTTTGATTTACTCTTAATACTCAGCAAATCCATCAGTAAGGTTTTGCAATTTTACTTTGTCATCACAGTTGCCAAGAAATTTGACATTCCAACCCTGGACCTCAAAGTTTTTGATGACTCCAAAACTGTAATTGATGAGGATGTGTTCGAGTTTCTTCTAAAGAATCAAGACCTTGGAGTGCTGGAGGTCGGTTTGCCAGAAAAGCCAAATCCTGATGGTGAGTTGAGCCTGATATCAATTCATACATTTCTGCCTATCTAAAAATGTTATGAATTACCGCTGGACATTTTTGTAAAATTGGTATCATGTTAGATTTTGAAGCAGTAAATCAAAACTAAAAAGTCTTGTTTCATTTTAAGTTATCTTTTCTGTGTTAGCCTGTCACTTCCTATTCCAAACATGAATGGGACTAACATTGTGTAACGTTTTTATTAATAACACCTGTCAAATCTGACCATGTTTGCTAGATTCCATGAGCTCCTCTGCAAGTTGCTCCTTTGAAAGCTTCAGTGGAGACAATGAGGGCGACTCTGATAGCACCGTCATACTGCAGCCAAGTTCTACTCAAAGGCATGCAAATGAGAATGCTTCTCTAGCTCAGGTGAGTTCAGCAGATATTTTTGCATCTTTTTAGAATGTTTAAACAAAATTTGAAACTTTAACATTGCGAGTGATAAATGACAGGTAAATTGAAGTTTTGACACGTTTTACTGTGCAGCACTTGCCAATCCTCGTTAACCTTTCACTGGGCACTCATTGAAATAATTAAGAATGAAATATTTCAAGCATGGTGTTATTTGAGGATGTTACAAGACTGTTACATTGTTTCTTGCTTTTTAAGACATTTTTATAAAATTATATGAGGTTTTTCACAATACAGTTGTAAAAATAAAAAAAGGAACATACATTTCAGAAATGGAAATTTCACGATACACACTTCTCTGAAAAGTTTGTGAAAATCCAACCAGACTATCATTACTATATTTGTTCCTTGATTAGATAATAAATTATAAAATCTGAATTTTATGTAGAGAATTGAAAATATTCTGAGTAACAAGCCTGGAGGAGAGAGGATCCTGAATGAGTATGCCCGGACAAAAAGCCTAACTGATTCCAGAAGACGTGATGTGGTCAAGATACTGGTTGCACATATGACAAGTGAACATGGGTATGTTAATTAACCTACACATGTTAAAATTCCTGATTTGAATCAGTAGTAAAACATCCCTCTCCTTTCAAGTTTACAATGCATGCAATACATTTTATCTCAAAGTGATGTTTATGTATCTGTGTGCATGTCTAGGACGAGTCCTTCAAGGCGTGTTGAAGAGGAATACGCACGGGGCATCACTTCCCTGTTTCCATACTTGGCTGATCCTAGGAGTAGGCTTGGCTGGTCAGGGGACAAAAGTATAATCCGTTTTTCTGTCAATACCAATGAACAGAAAAGGTGAAAATGGAGCCTTTTTTCCTTTTTTCGTTTTCTAACAAAAACGAAAAAATGTATTTTTCATTTTTGAATTGGAAAAGGAAAAACAAAACCAACACAATCAAGTTATGGCCGAATTTCGTTTTTTGGACTTTCCTTTTTCGTTTTTCGTTTCAGGTCTCAAAACGAGAAAACGGAAGAGCGCGATCATAGTTAAACTGGACTCCCGACCAAAATAAAAGCCTTCCTGATAAATGGGTAATAAGAGATAAATTACGTTAAATGGCGCTTTTATTTTTGTACACACACTAAAAACTGCTGGGTTAATTCAACAACCCAACAGCTGTGTTATGAAATCAGTAACCCAATATGGGTTATTATAACGCGGTTCGCGGGCATTTTTTACAACTCATGTGTTGGGTTAAAATCCATTAACCCAACATCGATTTTTTAACTCGGCTGTTGGGTTGTTTTGACCACTGCTGGGTTGGTGATCCGTGCGTCACTTCCACTTTTTGCTCCCGCCTTCTCTCAGCGACAAAGAAGAACAGAAGCGGTTCTCTGGCTGTCTGGTGAAATACAGGTTTGTGCTTATAACTATTATTGTTACCGTTAAATATCTAATTCACATGACTGAGGATAATGTAATCCACGGAAAAAATTTGCTCGCGCAAGCGCCCTTCATGTAGTTAACGTTATTCAGATAGCCGGCTAACACCGTTAGCCGATATAAAAGTAGCTACAGTTTGTAAAACGGGGCTCGCTGGTTTAAGACTAGAAAAAAACACACTCGAGCCTGTACAAAGACCACTGCGATACAGAATAATATGCATGTGCGAGCGCACTCCATGTAGTTAACGGTAATCAAACGGCCAGCTAACGCCGGTAGCTACACTGTAAAAGGGGGCTCGCTCGGGCCCGTACAAAGACCACTACGAAGCCATCGTCACAGATTACTTTGCTTGCGTGAGTGCACTCCCATGAAGTTAACTTAAACCAAGTGGCCGGCTAACGCCGGTATCTCGCTAGCTACACTTTGAAAAAGGGGGCTCGCTAGTTTATGACTTTCGGCGCGAAGAAAATACGCTCGCGCCCTTACAAAGAAGCCAGCGACACAGACAGTATGCTTGCGCGAGCTTGTTTTGCGCCGACGAACCACATCAGCTATCTAGATGCTAATCAGTTTGCGATGTAGCTCACCGTCATAACACATTTGCTGTGATTGAAACCGTTCCCTGTCATGGATATAGTGCATTATATAGTGTGTTCGCCATTTAGTAGTGCTGTTCTAAATCTCAGCAGTGACATTCATTCACTTTATAGTGCACTACAAAATACCCACAATGCACAGCTAAAGTGAGTGTACATACTATGTCCCCTATACTGTACTCCTGTATACCACAATGCAATGCGGTCGTGTTTTTCCATAGAAGAAGAAGAAGAAGAAGAGACGTAAGGCTGTTAGGAACTGCTTTCATTTATAAATATAAAACATTAACACGTTCGTAACATAGCTCTTTTACTTGTTTTAGCGGCTGTAAACAGCTTCGAAATTCGCCAGTGATCCTCCTGAGTGCCCGGTTTGTTTATGTTTATTTTAGCGCGTCCACTTCCGTCTCAGGAATATCAGACTCATCCACTGCAGCTACGGCATTTAGAGATTTTCATTGTAGTGTCCGAAATCTCGTTTGGTATCCCTATGTAGTCCAGTATTTCATTTATACTACATAGGGAATAGTGAACGAGTGGACGATTTCTTACTTAGCTATTGCCTGCATATAACATGCTCGCGCCCGTTCGGCGCAACAGAATAATTTGCTGGCGCTGATACAGATCCGATGCCGACGTAAATGTAAATTGCACTAACCAGATCCCGAAGCAGTCTAGTTTTCGGTGCTCTATTTAAAATGTATCGAAAACAAAGGGGAAAGCTGGTGGATTGACAGTGTAAATAAAGCTCTTTTTTTTCTTTCAGATCTATGGACACCTTTGTAGAAGGCATTCTGGCACAGTGGCAGCTGCCTGAACTTATTGATAGGTTCAGTGGTAAGAACATTTAATTTTTTTTTATGGATTTACAGCAAGCAGATACTGTAAAAGCTTGAAAAATAGATTATTTTAAGTTTCATGGGAATGACAACAGTGTTAAGTGCTAATTCGTTACTCTTTGTATTTTTGATTCTTGTCTTTCAGACGAGGGAATTGATCAGGAGAGCTTTCTCCTTTTAGATGAGGGGACCATCAAAGATCTTATCCCCAGAGCTGGCCCCAGACTGAAATTTCTAAGACATTTTAGAAGTCTCGTAAGTAGTTAGATTCACTGCAGTGCAGATGTGACAGGCTCCCCCCGCCGCAGCACACACACACAATATTATTCTTTATGAGGACTTTGTAATATTAGTGAGAAGATGACTTTTATTTGCTTTAAATGCAAAAGGCAAATTCCAGGCAATGCCAAGAGTCTTTTAACACATTTACGATTAGTACACCATGTAAACCATTCATCAGCATATTTCCAATGTTTTGAATCTGGCTGTGGACGGACCTTCTCCTTCATAAGGTCTTTTAGAAGGCACCTAATAAATGAGCATGTAAACCAAAGTGAACACACTCTTGATGATCCCTTTGAAGGTCCAGCCCAGCCTGTTGACATGCCGTCTGCTGAGCCAGTACAGAGAAACGAGGATGTTTTCGATGAGTGCGAGGAACTAGGGCATGTGGACATGACCAACCGGGCAGCCCTTTTTTTGGCTCATCTAAGGTCAAAATCTACTTTGACATACTCCAACTTAAACTTTATGGTTCAGAACACCACTGGTTTAATTGGTGACATTATGAGCAAACTAGAATCAAGTACCATGTCTGTGTTTCGCCAGTTTGGTCTCGATCAATGCCAAGAGGTACAGGAGCTTGGTGCTGAGTTCTCTTTGTTAGCCGAGCCTTTCAAGGGACTGGATTCTGATTATAAACAAAAGCAATATTTTGCTAAATCAGGGAACTTAATAGAGCCAGTTGAGCAGGCTTTCCCTAGAGCCTTAGGGACGTCGATTGTGCAGCAAAGGGCTTCTGCCACTGGCAGTGTCTGGCAAGTCCCAGTTCCTGACTCATATCACCGTATTCCACTAAAACAGCTCCTGCCCAAAATACTTGAAATTCCAGGGGTTTTACAGGCCATGCTCGAATGGCAACAAAGAGAGAGTGATGCTCTTCAAGATTTGTTTGATGGGGATTTTTGTAAAACACACCCACTGTTGTTAAAAGAAGTTTCAATTCCGATTGTGATCTACCAGGATGATTGTGAGACTGTCAACCCCTTGGGCAGTAAGACTGCAGTTCACAGGTTAGGATGTATATATTTCACCCTAAAGAGCCTGCCACCACACCTCCTCTCAAGTTTGCAGTCACACTTTCTTTTAGCAGTGTACAAATCCCTTGACGCAAAGACCTATGGCCTTGATGCAGTGCTCCGCCCAATAGTGGAGGAGATCCGTTGTCTGGAGAGGGACGGCATCACTGTTGATACCCCTAACTTCCAAGGTGTTGTGAAGTTTACAGTGGTTCAGGTAGTGGGGGATAATTTGGGACTGAATGCCATGCTTGGTTACACTGAAAGCTTCTCTGGAAATTATGTGTGCCGGTTTTGCAGAGCAGATAAGGAGATCCTGAGGTCTCAGACAGTGGCAGATCCTACACTATTGCGTAATGTCAATAGTCATGAGGCAGATTTGAACACAAACAACCCCAAACTGACAGGCCTGAAAAGAGACAGTGTCTTGAATGACTTGTCTTTCTACCATGTAACTGACAACATGGCACCTGACATCATGCACGACATACTGGAAGGTGTAGGGCCACTAGAAGTCAAACTTGTGTTGAATTCATTGATTGATCAGAAACACCTAACACTTGACAAGCTAAACTACAGAATCACAAGCTTTGACTACGGCTTTTGTGATAAGGGTAACGTCCCTTCTGTAATTAGTCAGAGTGATCTCAAAAACACTGAGGGCACAATGCGGCAGTCAGCATCTCAGATGTGGTGCCTTCTTAGATTGCTGCCCACAATGATAGGTGACCTGATCCCTGAGCAATGTAAGGAATGGAAACTCCTCCTACTTTTACTGTCATGTATGGAGTTCATCTTCTCACCTTCTCTAACTAACGAAGCAGCACTGTACTTGGCCAAGATCATTGAGGAGCATCACTCTCTCTTCCTGGAGCTGTACCCTCACCAACATTTGCGACCAAAACATCACTTCATGCTCCATTACCCAAGAGCCATTCAAAAGCTTGGACCCTTGATTCAGTTCTGGGCTATGAGATTTGAAGCAAAACACAATTTCTTTAAGAGGGTTAGCAATGTAACATGCAACTTCCGAAACATTTGCAAAACCATGGCCTTTCGCCATCAGATGGCGCAATGCTACAATTTGATGTGTGGAACAGTGATGAGCCACAATACCGAAATTGGTCCTGGGCACTCGACCTTTCTTGCCAACATTGAGGGAGTTAAAGACATCCAAACTGGTCTAACAGGCATTCCACTTTTCAGCGAGTTGTATGAGCCGGCCTACATTACCTTTAAGGGAACTGATTATCGAAGAGGCATGGCTGTATTCCTGTCTTATGATTTGGATGGAGAACCCCAGTTTGGTGTCATAAAGTCCATTTTGGTTCTAGACCAAACATCACACACACCAACAATAAAACTTGTTGTGGAAAAGTGGGAAACAAAATGGTTTGAGAGGCATTTCTTTGCATACTGTGTGGTTCCCACTCAAGTTTTGGCAGCTGTTGATGTGAGTGATCTGATTGATCACCATCCCCTCCATGCAGTCAAGTCTTTCAGGGAACATGATGACAGTTTCTACATTTCCCTACGCTACAGACTTTTTTAGAAAATCAGCTAACTCACTCCAGCAGGGTTCCCATGCGTCCTGGAAAACCTGGGAAACCTGGAAAATGATTGACCAATTTTTCAGTCATGGAAAACTTATGGAAAATGAGGAAAAAAGTGAAATGTCCTGGAACAGCTTAAATTGTCCTGGAAAATTATTTGTCTTCCTTCTAGCTTGAAACATAGGGAATGAAATAAAATGTAGTTGGGAAGCAATGTACACGTAGCCAGAAAATGTGAGTATATAAAATAATGCAAGTTAAAGATGCTATGAGGAGTTTTTCAGTAATTACAAAAATGCCTCACTTTTAGATATATGCCTGATCAAAATACACACTTTAAGATGAGTTTTATAGCATCAAAATAGGTTATCTATAAATACTATTCCTTAGCTTCGCAGTGGGGTCAGACAGGACTGGACTGGCCTGGATACTCAACTTCAGGAACAAGACAATTAAAACTAGAGCGAATTTATATTATTCGGACACGTCTTAGAGCACCGGGCTGTAAGTAGCCATATATAGCCGGCTACAAAACTACAATACTAAGTTTTCCAAAATTTGCTTGTTGTCACACATCAAAAACTACCACTACGTAACTAGAAAGAGATACATTACCTCGTGGCTTTGCATCCTGTAAGTTGTTGAAAAAAGAAGTTGTAAAGCAATGCAGAGTTCTGAGGAAGCTCCATGCCTCTATAGCTTCACAACAAAACACATGCTTTAAGTTGGGTCACATCTGAGCTCACGCATAGCCACAAGGGCTCATGGCCGGAAATAAATTCTCCTCATAGCACCTTTAAGGAATAAAATATAAAAACTCAAAACAATGGGGACAAACAGAAATAATAAAAAATGACAAAACAAAATTTAGACTAAATTAACAAAATCTATTCATAAAAAGTAGAGTAAATAAAGATAAAAAAAAATACGTATAACCATAAATGTATAGTAGTAAGACACATAAAAGCCAGAGTAAACAGATAGCTAACAGACAATGTTTGTGCTGGAGAGTTAGAAACAAAGACATTCTAAGATTAATATAATCAATAGCTAGAGATATTGTTCATCAACCTCTAATCTTGTTTTTTAGAAGGCTAACTAGAATTGCCCACAGAAACAATGTAACTTCAGTTGGTTATGTGACACTGGAAAAAGTCCTGGAAAATGATTTCTAGAAAAGAGAGGGAACCCTGACCAGTAGTGTGTAGCTTTGTAAATATCATTATGACTTCAGTTTATTTCTCAACAAGTCCACCCCCCAATCCCACCATAGTTTTTAAGTGGTGACCTATAAATGCTGCTGAAGAGGTGCCTTTTCCATGGGGATGTTCAATATTGCAAAGAAACGGCCGCTGGTATGGAATGAGCTTCTGGACCAAAGGGATGCTGTTACGGGGATGCTGGGATGTTTCTATAATTAACAACTGGTATGTGATAAATTGTTCTGTAAGTATTTTTTGTGTTATATTAATTACATATTGTTGTTGTTGGACAGAACAGATTGTCAATCTGTTGGAAAAAAAAATCAGATGTCAAATGTTGTATAAAAGTAGCAAAACATTGCAGATCTGCAAGCTCTCAACCTGTAACAATGTTACTTGTAGTGAGTTTGTTGATTTGTTGTTTTAACAATTATTAAGACATTTTAAAAATATAAGATAATTGTGGACATACGCCGAAAAGTGACAATACAGTAGTTGTCAGTGTCAGGTATTAATTAAAATGCCACATTTCTTTTTATTTTGTTCAACATAGATTTGCATGAATGCAAACTGCCTTTTTCATTCACTTAGGTTAAGCGTGTCTGAGTGGTTGTGTCTGACTGGGGTCAAGTATATAAATCTTGTGCACACTAAAAGTGTACTGCATCACAATCCATGGGTTTCTGAGTTTTGTAAATTTGGGCATAGAGGATGTATGAAGTCTTTGGAGTCCACTTGTGTAATGTTGGGTTGCACACTCATTTACATAAATGATGACAATCCTGTAAGTCAAGGTGGCTGTCATATTTACATTTACCTGGGTTGTCGTTTAGATTGGACCAGATGTGCTACCTATGGATCTCCTGCAAACCGCAACACCTCCAACCCTCATGGAGGACCAAATGCCAACTGCACCAACTTCCATGGAGGACCATGCAGCACCTGTGGTTCCAGCAGCGATGCCACAAACCCTGTATATAGTTCCACAATTTGTAAGCTTACTTTTTAAGACTGGGTTTTCATTTTTTCATTTAATCATCACTTAAGTGTACTAACAATATCAGACATGCTTTCTCTTGCCATTTCTTCAGAATATCTACCAGATTCTCAGTGGCTCTCTTGAAGGCAAGAAGATTCTGAACAGCGCTAATGAGGACAACGTACTCACCATTAAGGACAGACGTTGCCTTGTCCGTATTTTGGTATCTCACCTCATGGAAAAATTTGGAGACAGGTACTTCAGAACAGTGTTTTTGTTGATGTTTTTTTTTGCTCACTTGAGTATTATGTGCATTTAAATCTGCTCTCAGTGGTAAAGTTAGACAGGACACAACACATGTACAGTAGTGTGTTTGAGCAGTGCTAGCCACCCATAAACCTGACTTTGTGTCACTATTTTCGTACAAGGTCGTACAATGTACAGAAACCGACATCCCAAGAGCTGATGTCTCAGACAGAACGGCCCATAGAAGATGTATTTCATTCGTCATGTTTAATACCATGTTAAGTGAAAATATGTTTTAGCAGTACTTAAAATCTATTTTGACTCTGCTGGTCATTTCATGTTTGTATTTACAGTCCTACTGTTGAAACTAAAACCGGCCTGGCAAAGGCTTTGATCGAGGCGTTTCCATTCTTAAGAGATGACTCAAGTAGTGGCCATGTGAGTAATTACATTTTACAGAGGAACTGATGCTTCATTGTCAGTCAGACAACATATAACTCATCTCCCAGCACCAGAGTGTTGTGCTGTTTGATGCCTGGTGTTGTCAGACAGACACACGGACATCACATCTTCAGCCACATGAGGTGGCCATGCTATCAAAATCAAAATGTGAGTCAGCCCTTTTTAACAGAGATTCTTCATTTCTTGACAGGCAACGTGGTACACACCTGGACGGAGCAAATACCCAGCCACTGGGTTTCTTGAAGAGAGACTGCGGAACGTCAGAAAAAGGCTGAGATCAAAAAGCAGAGGGCCACGGACCAGAGAGCCAAGAGCAGCACAAGGTGATGAAGGTGGTGTTCGAAGTACACGCATACCAGGTAATAGTTTCTACGCAATAATTTGTTAAAGCAATGGTGCCGTATAATTTACTGATTAGTAATATACTTGTATGTACTTTTAATAGACTCCCACATAACAGATGAAAGAGCCATACAGCTCAAAGAATGGCTAAGAAACAATGTGCAGCCTCTCAACCAGGTGGAGCAACACATGCTGGATACAGCAGTGTACAGGTCAGTAGGAAGACACTAGCTGCATCAATCATCCAATGTAATTTGCCTATACATGTGCCTCATATACTTTTATCAGCAAAGTATGTAAAAATCTGAACTACAGACCGCTTTAAACAACTGACGTAATCTTTTGTCATTATGCTACTATTATTGCAACCCATTTGCCCCTTTATATTTTTCTTAATCAAACAGAGCCAAGTTAATCAGAGAGAACAGGTGGGACATCGAGGAGATCTGTGCTGAGTTCCCCCATCTCACTACTCCAGGCATGGTATGTTGGGATATATGTTACAAAAGAGAATGCATTGTTCATAACAACAGTCTTTAATAATATGGCATCTGCCGAATTTGTTTTTCTTTGATTTTCTTAGATTACACAAGACTTTATGGTCTTACATGGGGAGGCTGCGCCAAAGCTTTTCGAGACTTGGCTGCCCTTTTTCGCAGAAAAGATACTGTACCTGGCGAGGCGGGAGGGGAAACTGAGCTCTCCAATGCATGGATTATCACCTGGTAATACATTTCAGTTGTTGTACAGCACTCTGTAAATGGTGTTTTATTGCTACTAATGGACCAAGTCACACAGGACTCTCTTTTTTGCAGGTGTTTTGCTCAGGTGGCCAGGGTTTTATATCTAAACCTAATTCTAACCCCTATCTTTACCCTTGGTAAAACTATGCCTATTTACTATTTAACAGAAATTTCAAACTTTTGAGCTGATTAAGACTGCCTACTTTGCTAATCTTCTCTCTTGCAGTTAGAACAATCCCAAGATCATCAACACTATTGTTTCCCCTCCTTCTCCTGCTGTTTCTGTGTTTTCTAAAGAGTTCTCTGACAGCTGTATTATGTTTGTGATGAAGTTGCTGAGTGTGAGATCTAACATCATTGCTCCCTCCTTCTCTCATGTCCGGTTCCTCCTCCACAGCTGAGCAGTTTCACTCCTGTCACTCTTAGCCCTTGGGAGCCAAATTGGGACATTTATCTTTTTTTCTTTTTTTTTAACCTAAATATCTCAATCAGTTTAAATGCAAATTATACGATACTTGGCAAGTTTTTTTATTTTCTATTTTTTTAAATTCCATGGTTCTACTATTGTGAGTCGTACATAATAGGAAATATGCACTGAGCGTGCACTCTTTGACTCCGTGTCCAACTTGGTTCCATTGACTCCCATATAAACACATATTTTAGATAAGCTGTAATCCTAAAATTTTAAAGTGTTTCTCCTTGAAAACCTAATGAATCTAAGCCTCTCCATTCAAAATAAAGGGAAAACAGGTTTTAGGTTTAATGAACCCCCTCAACCCAGCAAGGGAGGCATAGCTGCATCATACAAGGTTTTAATGGATGTCTGGATCCTTGCCTGGCAAAATGCGTGGCATTAAAAAATGTTGAATTCCACAAAAGTGGACTTGTAATGTTGGGATGATGTCTGTGGTTGTGAGTGTGTTTCAAGTTCAATTCATCAGAGGTCAAATTGACTCTGTCTTTGTGTTTTCTTTATCAACAGGGCTTCCTCTGTTCCATGACTAAAATGGCATAAAACATAAAATATAGAAAAAAAAATAAAATCTTTATTTCTCAAGATAGGTCAGAAGTTGTTGAACAGGTTTGATGCTGAATAGTAAAATGAAATATTTAGATTAGTGCTGTTAGAAGATTAAAAAAAAAAATCTAATTAATTACTGGATTTATAATTAGCGCTGTCAGGCGATTAAAAAAATTAATCTAATTAATTACAGGATTTGTAATTAATTAATCTAATTAATTGCATTTTAATCTCATATCTGCTTAAAGTCCCCACATAAAGAATTTGAATTTTAGGACATCACAAAATTGTAGTGGATGACTAATCAAATGAACACTCTTCCTCCTTGGAGCAAATTGTCTCTTCCTCCTTTTTTTTTTTTTTTTGGGACCTAAATTTTTCTCAGTTTTTTTAAATGCAAATTACTCGATACTTGGCAAGTTTTTTATTTTCTATTTTTTTAAATTTTTCATGGTTCTATATTTTTTTGTATTCCATATTTCTATGCACTGTTAGTCGTACATAATAGGAAATATGCAACTTGGTTCATTGACTCCATATAAACACATATTTTGAATAAGCTGTAATCCTAAAATAAAAAAAGAATGAAGCCTATTCAAAAATTTTCAGCTCCTTGAAAACCTAATGAATCTAAGCCTCTCCATTCAAAATAAAGGAACAGGTTTTAGGTTTAATGAACCCCTCAAAAAAGGATGCTGCTGCATCATACAAGGTTTTTAATGGATGTGGCAAATCATGGCATTAAAAATGTTGAATTCACAAAAGTGGACTAATGTTAATGTTGGGATGATGTCTGTGGTTGTGAGTGTGTTTCAAGTTCAATTCATCAGAGGTCAAATTGACTCTGTCTTTGTGTTTTCTTTATCAACAGGGCTTCCTCTGTTCCATGACTAAAATGGCATATAAAACATAAAATATAAAAAAAAAATAAAATCTTTATTTTGTACAAGGTAGGTCAGAAGTTGTTGAACAGGTTTGATGCTGAATAGTAAAATGATAAAATATTTAGATTAGTGCTGTTAGAAGATTAAAAAAAAAATCTAATTAATTACTGGATTTATAATTAGCGAAAAAAAATTAATCTAATTAATTAATTGCAGGATTGTAATTAATTAATCTAATTAATTGCTGCTTTAATCTCATATCTGCTTAAAGTCCCCACATAAAGAATTTGAATTTTAGGACATCACAAAATTGTAGTGGATGACTAATCAAATGAATACACTAAGAAGTGAACATTTGTAAATCCACATTTTTATTGGTGACTGAATAAAACCAAAGTCAGGGCAACTTGCCCAGAAAATTCTAAACTCAATCAGGCAACTCAAATTACACTTTAAGTGTGTTTCATAAATCAAATTCAAAATAAGAAAAAGGTCGAGGACATCCAGCAAAACAATTAGGCCTGATGCATTATTAAAGAATGTAGTACAAATATAGATAAATCAATTCAAAAATAAAATCAGACTAAGTCTTAAATATGCCATTCCTGTTGTCACCTGGGCCTTGTTTGGTTTGACTAGAGACGCATGTGTGAAGTGACGTGTGCCACTGCCATGTACGGGTCCTCCAGCTGGACAATATAAAAGTGTTTGTGTGCTATGATTAATCTTCACATTAATTTTATAACGCATTAATTTGCAGTGTAATTAATTAATATAATTAATGCACTAAAGTGACAGCCTTAATTTAGATTACATTTTTTTCACACTTTAATGAGAAGAATCAAATTGGTACACAAGGTATTTTAATGTAATTTTTTGAAAAAACTCTAAGTGCTCCTAAACAAATAATGCATCAAAATCAATTTAGTTATGAATTATTGACCTCATATAGGGCTGTATTAACCTCACCCCAAAAACTCCATTTTGTGACTTATTTTTTAAAAAAATTGCATATTTTAAGTTTTTCCCTTTTGGAAAAAAAAAAAAAAAAAAAAACGTTTTATTAATAACAAAAAGTGCATAAAAACATATAAAACTTAAAAGATATATCTTATATCTGTGGTTAGGTCAGGAGTTGTTGAACAGATCTGATGCTTTGAAAGTAGAAGAAATATTAAAATTAAACATTTCATTGCACTTTTATGAGAGGAACTGTTTTGGCAAAAGAGGGACTTGAGTATGAATTAATTTTTTTGGATAACTCAAGCGTTAAGTACCCAGGAGACGTGGTCAGCTCCATGAAAATGTCCTCACTTTCGTCCCTGACTTTCTTGCTACTTCAGACTGAATCTTTGTTTTGTTTCCCAGTCCTTAAGCCCTGCAGCAGCAGTTTCTGGGATGAGCATTGCCAAAGAGGCAGTCTACAGCGGATGGTTCATCCCCTGACCAATCACAATAGTAGCATTCCACATATTAACCCTCTGAATCCCAAGTACTTTCTGGTCATTTTTCGCTTCTCTCACAATTTTTATCACTGTCTCATTTTTCCCTCAAATATAAAGTGCAGCATCTCTATAGATTCAGGGAAATTATCGCTATTGACTGATGTAACTCACTTATGTCTACGTAAAGTGTAACAAAATTCAGAAGCTAAAAATCATTAGAAAAATAAAGTAAAAAATAAAAAATCTAAATATATATATTTTTATTAAATCATTGATATTAATTATATTAACATTATTAATTTACAGTCTACACTGTAGAGCCAGATGATAAGCACTCTTCCTTTGTAAAAATGGTAGTTTGCTGGAAAATTTTTTTCTCTTTAATACGTCTTTAAGGCACTGACAGGTGTGCTGAATGGCTCTGAGCAGGAATATGAGTCTGTAAGACACTGCTGTGGGATGAAAATTCAAAGATTTTTTTGAATGGTCTATTCTGAAAGTACAGTATGTGAATCATTCAGGTCTTGTTGAACTCAGTCAAAATCATATTTTTTTTTCGTTTTTATAGAATTTAGCAAACAGTTAATTTTCTGCAAATTTCAAAAGAAGTCTAGGACATTAAAGCAAAGTTGATGAAATCTCATGAAATTAGCGCATTTTCTGAAGCTTTTTTTCGATATGTTGCCAATATATGTTACTTGTGATACATTCAGGTACCTTAGGAAACTAACGATTATGCCATTGTTTTCCATTTTTGAATAGGACAAATGGTTTGTAAATGCCACTCATTTAAAATCAAGTGGTATTTTGATCCTGCTGATGGGATGGAGTATCTAAGTGTTAATATCCGATTGTCTTCCTACAGATTCTTTGGGGGAACTGGCTCTGAGACAGCTACCATCACTGCTTCCACCGACAGTGTATAAAGTAGGACGGAAGGTCTGCCGTCACACGATTGAGGAGTGCAGCCAGGCCTTCATTGGTCATAAGCCTGTAAGTCTGCGTTCATACCTAAAGGAAAATATTGATTCTAACCACGTGAACCAGACATCCATAATCATGGGGTAGTGTATTTTTTCTTAAACTGGGGCTGGACGATATGGCCTAGAAATAAAATCCCCGATTTTTTCCCACAACACTCGATTTACAATTTCAATAGATTTTGACCTCCTTAAAACAAACAAAACTCCCAATGACATAAAAATTGAAACAAATCAAGTTTTGCCTTTATGTTGTCTAAATGTTTCCCTCTTAAAGTCAAAGTCTGGATCATAAAAGGTTGATTATGTTTTTCAAAAATTGCAACTACTTACCACTGGACTAAGGCAAGAAAAAAAATATTGATTTTCAATTTTTTAAATCTTCTGCAGAAAATAATTTGAATTAATTGATTTTTTTGCCCAGCTCTACCTTAGAATGTTCAAATTATGCCAGGAGTCCCTTAGCAAAGTGTCGAGTCTCATTTTTACCATTTATTGAGCAGGAACACGTGACACTGGGGGTGAACATCAGATCTTTCTTACTCTTTTCTTGGTTGAATTATCTTGCTTTTTTTCCTGTTTCTCAGGTTGGAACGAACTTGGTAGAGTACCTCCAGGAAGTGAGGGCATCAAGGCCATTCCCCCATGTCCTGGCGCTGGGAAATGACCCCTGGAACACAACTCAGTCGTTTGTCATTCTGTGTGGGCAGGCTTTGGAGCAGAGCACTCTGCTTCAGGCAGTCGATGTCTGTTTTAAGTCTTTCTATGTCTTAGACATCGAATATCCAAAACAGTGTGCTTCAGTGTGGCAATTTTTTCAAAATGCAGTATATATGATGGGCGGAGATGAGTCGAAGCCTGTCAAGTTTCTGCGTGCAGCAATGCTTGCTTGCAAGTAAGTTGACAAGTTTGGCCTTTATTAAAGAGACTGTGAGGAGTTTCCAAGTAATTACAAAAAAGTCTCATTTTTAGATATATGCCTGATCCAAATACACAGTTTAAGATGCTTTTTCCAAAAATTGCTTGTTGTCACACATCAAAAACCACCGCTATGTAACTAGAAAGAGATACATTACCTCGTGGCTTTGCATCCTGTAAGTTGTTGAAAAAAGAAGTTGTAAAGCAATGCAGAGTTCTGAGGAAGGTCCGACCTGCATTTATCACAAACACACGCTTTGGCTTCACGTCTTTGGTGTGTTCCAGTTGTAGTCAGAAGTAGGAATTTCTGGGTTCCGAGTAGTAAACTGCAACTGGAATGTCCCCCGAAGTTGGAATTTCCTACTGGGAACTCAGTAAACCCCCCCCCCCCCCCCCCCCACCCTTGAGTTGACAACCAAAGATGGATGCCCCCAGTGTGAACAGTTATTTAGCTCCTGTAATTAGGGATGGGAATTGATTAGATTTTATCAATACCAATGCTGTTAACATTCCTGCTAATCGATCCAATCCTTTAACGATTCCCTTATCGATTCCTGCAGATTTTCCATGTGAGCAAAAGTCGGTCAGATTTTTGTGGCAACAATGTCAAAAACACATGTCACAGCATGTATAACTGCATCTGCAAATTGTTGGTGTGTCCACTCACTTAATATTGTGTAGTAGGTGTAGTTAGGATTAAGTTACAATTCTGATGCTTCTGAATCCTGTCAGTGGATGGAATTGATAAGGAAAATGATTAGCAAAAAAATTAATGATATAGATTCTTTGATGGAGCTGTTAACGATTCTCAACTGGAATTGGTTTTCGATTCCCATCCCTACCTGTAATCAATTTATTTGCACTTCTGACTGGGGTGTGTCGCTCTAGATCAGCTGTATACATAGTATTGTTAGACTTATATTTACAAAAATGCTGCCATGGTGATAATCACATTCTTCATGTGATATTTGTGAACAACAATGCAGGGCGTGCTAACAACAGCTAACAATAGCCTGGTAGATCGGGATGTTTTTTTCTGACCTCAACTGGAACGCTGATATGTGGGAGATGATGTCACTCCCATTTCCGAGGTTACTGGATCGTAGCATTAAGACAGTCGCCGTGTGTGCTCATGGGTAGCAGAGTCTTAATTTCGCCGGTAATAGATTCTCCTCATCGCACCTTTAAAGATGCTGTGAGGAGTTTCTAAGTAATTCCAAAAAAGTCTCACTTTTAGATATATGACTGATGGAAATACACACTTTAAGACGAGTTTTATAGCATCAAAATAGGTTATCTATAAATGCTATTCCTTAGCTTCGTGGTCAGGTTGGACAGGGCTGGACTGGCCTGGATACTCAACTTCAGGAACAAGACAATTAAAACTAGAGCAAATTTATATTATTTTATTATTTATATTACACGTCTGAGATCACCGGGCTGTAAGTAGCGATATATAGCCGGCTAAAACTACGACAATAAGTTTTCCAAAAATTGCTTGTTGTCACACATCAAAAACTACCGCTACGTAACTAGAAAGAGATACATCACCTCGTGGCTTTGCATCCTGTAAGTTGTTGAAAAAAGAAGTTGTAAAGCAATGTAGAGTTCTGAGGAAGGTCCGAGCTGCATTTATCACAACAAACACACGCTTTGGCTTCACGTCTTTGGTACGTTCCAGTTGTAGTCAGAAGTAGGAATTTCTGGGTTCCGAGTAGGAAACTGCAACTGGAATGTCCCCCGAAGTTGGAATTTCCTACTGGGAACTCAGTGAAACCCCCCCACCCCCGAGTTGACAATCGAAGATGGATGCCCCCAGTGTGAACAGTTATTTAGCTCCTGTAATAATTTATTTGCACTTCTGACTGGAGTGTGTCGCTCTAGATCAGCTGTATACATAGTATTGTTAGACTTATATTTACAAAATGCTGCCATAGTGATAATCACATTCTTCATGTGATATTTGTGAACAACAACTCAGGGCGTGCTAACAACAGCTAACAATAGCCTGGTAGATCGGGATGTTTTTTTCTGACCTCAACTGGAACGCCGATATGTGGGAGATGATGTCACTCCCAGTTCCGAGGTTACTGGATCGTAGCATTAAGACAGTCGCCGTGCGTGCTCATGGGTAGCAGAGTCTTAATTTCAGCGGTAATAGATTCTCCTCATAGCAACTTTAAAGTTTTCTATTCTTTTAATTTTTTTTTGTATATATATGTTCCCATTTTTATAGTAATTTATTGTTCATGTATAGTTATAATATAATATAATAGATTGATCATTTTTGATGAAAATTTCTCTGTAAATTATTGTTGGTTTTGCATTCTACAATTTTATAGTCGCCGTGCGTGCTCATGGGTAGCAGAGTCTTAATTTCAGCGGTAATAGATTCTCCTCATAGCAACTTTAAAGTTTTCTATTCTTTCAATTTTTTTTGTATATATATATATGTTCCCATTTTTATAGTAATTTATTGTTCATGTATAGTTATAATATAATTTAATAGATTGATCATTTTTGATGAAAATTTCTCTGTAAATTATTGTTGGTTTTGCATTCTACAATTTTATATATTCAAAATAAAATACATTGTTAACAAGTATATTACTGCATATTGTATTATTCACATGACCAAGTATAGTTTGATTTTTGAAGGTTTTGAAATTTTACTGTTTACAAGATATGCATTTTGTATTTAATTTATCTATGAATCAAAGTTTTCTTTTGGTAGATTAAACAAATTTGTGTAGTTGAATTAAAAAATTGTAGTTTATTTGACCCAGAAATTTTTAACCAGTATTGTCGTTGAAGTGAAATTGATTTGACCCAACATTGGGTTCATATATGAGCACAGTATTCAACCCAGTCATATGGTAGAATTGACCCAGTGCTGAAATTAATTTGACCCAACATTTGGGTTATATATGAGAACCCATCCATTGGGTCAAAAGCAACCAACCCATTTTGTTGGGTAGAAATAACTACTGTTGGGCTGGTCCAATATTGATTCAGGTATTGGGTTAAAAAATAAAACAAACTGGGTTGCTTTTAACCCATCATTTTTTAGGGTGCAGTGTTTATTATATACACTACTATGATAATCTTAGCAATAATAATAATAAATATAATAATAATAATAATAATAATAATAATAATAATAATAATAATAATAATGTCCATTAGAGACAATAAGAGACATTTAATGGCAAGCAAACAGGATTGCTTCTGGTGCCTTGAGTTTAGATAAAAACACTTACAGTTGTGTTGTATTTTTAAGACTTTATGTCTTATTCTTAGTTAATTTTGCTTATTTTTTCTTTGGAGTTGGAGGATAATTTCTTTAAACCAGCAAAACCAGAAAGACATTGTCTTTTTTTAAGAAAATCTATCATATTCCAAGACTTTTTTACTGAATGAAAAACATGTTAATTCTTAAATTAAGTAAAATCATTCTTGAAATAAGCTAAATAATAAAGACTAAAGACACTAAATCAAAAAGCAGAACACAAAATTTAAGTGAAGTTTTCTTAAAAAATAACTTTTCTATGCTTGTAATAAGCAAACTTTTCTCAAATTCAGGGCAATTTTATCTAGTTTAGTTTAGTTTAGTTTATCTAGTTTCAAGACAGATTCCATCTAGATTTATAAGCTAGTTTTAAGAATTTTAGCCAAAAAAAATTTGCTTACCCCTTTGGCAGATTTTTTTGCTCAAAACAAAAGAAAATTTTAACAAATTTAAGGATATTTTGCTTATTTTTAGTAGGGCCGTTTTTGCAGTGTAGTCGGTCAGAGCTTTTACTGTGATGCAAAAGTTTTTTGTTTCATCGGTGCATGAAGGAGAATTACAAGAATGTAGAACATACAAGTATGCAACAAGTAAACTAGCTTCAAACTAGACTCAAAAAATATTAATTTTTACCTCATAAAAGTACACCTATAGTATACTTCAGTTAACTAAAATGTGGATTAGAAGTACATGACTAGTATTTTTGTAGGATTTAGATGGGTATACTTGGAAGTGTACTTGGAAGTGTATTTTGTAAACTAAAAAAGTTCATTTCATCAAAATTTCATCAAAAAAAAGTATTACATTCCTATGCTTTCTGGTGCACTAAGTACATGGTCCATCTTGCTATACTTAAACTCAAGCATACTTTTTTGCTAAAGGTGAAGAGCTATCTGTCTCTCCTGAAATTTTTCCAAAAGACAGAGCAGTGGAAGCCAGCCATAATCACATATTAATATACAGTCCTGATCAAAGTCTTAAGACCAGTAGCACTTTGAAAAAGTAATTTATTGAAAACAACAAGTAAACTGAAATAGGCTGTTTATCATCTGATCAAAAGTTTAAGACCATGGATCAAAAAATTACAAAAACCTCTCCAAACCAGAACAAAGATTTTTTCTCAGTAGGACTCAGTAATGAGTAACTCCATGTTCTTGTTAATCACTTCATAAATTCATTTGGGCATGCTTGATGCGAGTGTTTCCAGGAAACTTTTGGGAACATTGCTCCAAGTGGTGAAGATGGCTTCATGAAGGGCATCAACTGTCTGAAACTGACGGCCATTTTTATAAACTTCCCTTGACCTCCATCCCCAAATGTTCACTGTGGGATTTAAATCAGGGGAACATGCGAGATGGTCCAAAAGAGTGATGTTATTCTCCCTGAAGAAGTCCTTGGTCGAGCGAGCATTGTGAACTGCAGCGTTGTCCTGTTGAAAAACCCAGCTGTTACCACACAGACGAGGGCCCTCAGTCATGAGGGATGCCCGCTGCAGCATCTGCACGTAACCAGCCGCCGTTTGACGACCCTGCACCACCTGAAGCTCCAGTGTAACACTGAATGAAAAAGCACCCAGATCATGATGGACCCCCCTCCACTGTGCTGGGTAGAAAACATCTCAGGTGGGATTTCCTTGTCATGCTAGTAACGTTGAAGCCATCTGGACCATCAAGGTTACATTTTTTCTCATCAGAGAATAAAACTTTTTTCCACCTTTCAATGTCCCATGTTTGATGCTCCCTGGCAAAGTGTAAACGGGCAGTTTTGTGGCGTTGAAGGAGACGAGGTCTTTGAATTTGTTTTTTGTTTTTGAAACCCTTTTCCCGCAGATGCCGTCTGATGGTTATTGCGCTGCAGTCGGCACCAGTAAGGGCCTTAATTTGGGTCGAGGACCGCCCTGTGTCTTGACGGACAGCCAATCGGATCCTCCGGCTCAGCGCAGTGTAAATAAGCAGTGTAATTTTTTTGGGTCTATCACTTGACTTTTTTGTTCCATAATACTCAGGATCTTCCAAAACATGTAGAATGACTGTCTTACTGCATCCAACCTCAGCAGCAATGGCATGCTGCGAGAGGCCTTGCTTATGCAGCTCGACGATCCGACCACGTTCAAGAAGAGAAAACTTCTTAGCTTTAGCCATCAGGAGGGCATGACCGTGTGAATGCCTGACAGAAAATAAACATTTTGAGCAGATTTTGGCTTTAATAGCCTGTGGTCTTAAACTTTTGATCAGCTGATAAACAGCCTATTTCAGTTTACTTGTTGTTTTCAATAAATTACTTTTTCAAAGTGCTTTTTGTCACACTCCCCCTTCTTGCTTTTGCATATTGTAGCTCTATTTAAAACCTCATAAGGTCCAAATGTGCAAAATGCATATTCTAGCAAGTTTTCAACTGGTCTTAAGATTTTGATCAGGACTGTAATACAATGGGTCAGAATACAGTATAAATGTTATCAAATGTAAGAAATAACCATTCAAATTATTTCCCGGGGTCAGAATTGTATGGCAGATGTTGTTCATTTGTCTTTGTATGTTGTTTACTCCCAAAGTTA
This sequence comes from Scarus forsteni, assembly GCA_036419115.1. Taxonomy (NCBI): domain Eukaryota; kingdom Metazoa; phylum Chordata; class Actinopteri; order Labriformes; family Labridae; genus Scarus; species Scarus forsteni. Next base: position 421,268 of record JAZDUH010000428.1, read on the forward strand.
TGCCTATATTTGCACATCATTTCTATTTGTAAGTTTTGGGCTAACTACAGTAAAGGCTTAAAAATGAATGCTTTTGGGCTTAGTTTTTTAAATAGACACTTCAAGGACTAAGAAAAGACTGGTGGTGAATAAAAGTCAACCTGTGAGCTTGAAAAAATGAAAAGATAGATGGTCATAACAGGCATTTTGGCCATTTTTTTTGCTGTTTTTGACCAGACATAGAGTCTAAATGTCATCAAATGTCAAAAATAACCATTCCAATGATTTCCTTGGGTCAAAATTATATGAGAAAATGTATTAGTTTGTCTCTGTATGTTGTTTACATTAAAAGTTAGGCCTATTTCTACATCATATTTCAATTTTTCATTTTTTTGGGGTTGGATGCAATGAAGCACAAAAAAAGCCTTTGGCACCCTATTTCAGCTTGGTAACCACCAGATTCTGAAAATAGACACTCTAAGGAGTCAAAAAAAAAAAAATCAGGTGGCGAACAGGTGCGCGTGGACCCCCCTTTCCATCTGGACTATATGGAAGAGGGGAAGAACGACATCAACGAAAATGATGTCACTCTCTCTAAATTTTGCCCAAAACAACCATCAGAGGTTAAATTACACCCATCAGCAGCTTGGTGGGTTATGCAGCTGGTACGCGTCACAAAGTTAAAATGACACACGATTTCATAATCAACAAAAGCCATATCATCAACACTTTTCACGAAGGAGAACTGACATTTTAGACCTGGATAAATTGGAACTCTAAAAAAAAGCTCAAAAGGCATCTTTCTCTAATTATTTACTTACTAAACCAAAGAGTTTTTTTGTGTTAGTCCTGGATATTCTTATGAATTGGCTCATACTGCCATCTACTGGGCGAAAGGGAGAAAACGTTCTGTTCGAGCCACCTCACCTGGCTCTTCTCAACGAGGAGAGCAGCGTGGATGAGCATCGGTTCTACTCCAAGCTCTTCCCGGACGACCGAGCTTCTCACCCCGTCTCTGTGAAAAAGCTCAGCCATCCTGCGGAGGAAGTTAATTTCGGCTGCTTGTACCTGCGATCTTGCTAGTTAGTTGTTTTCAGTCCCAGGGTAGGTTAATGTCACCCATCAGCACAGGCCATGCAGCTGGCATGTCACAAAGTTAAAATGACACACGTATTTCATAATCAAAAGCCATATCATCAACACTTTTCACGAAGGAGAACTGACTCGTAGCCATGCATTGATCTCGTTTCCACGCATTAAATGTCTCTTATTGTCTCTAATAGACATTATTATTATTATTATTATTATCATTATTATATTTATTATTATTATTACTAAGATTATCATAGCAGTGTATATAATAAACCAGTGGCGGCTGGTGAAAAATATTCTTGGTGGGGCAGTACTGTGCAACACTCAGTTTTTAACAACCATCCCACTACGATTCGACGCAAACTACAGGCTCATCCGTAGCCAAATGAGTCATATAGTTTTATATATTGGTAAATAACAAATATGTATATTACACCATTTTAGACCTGGATAAATTGGAACTAATAAAAAAAGCTCAAAGACATGCTGTAAATTTACTCTGACAAACCAAAAGAGTTTTTTGTGTTAAAAGTACCAACTGTTTATGCCATGTGCTTCTCTTCAACAGAGGCAGGGTGAAATGATAAGGGCTTTCTGAATGTAGGGCCTCATGACAAGAATTATTTACTGTTTTCCAGAAACAGGGGCTGGGTCGACTTACCCACTGGCTCAATTTACCCCACTCTCCCCTACTCTGACATTAATTTTGACATTCACTCAGTGAACAATCCTACCTGCCCACTCTGCACCTGCGCTGGGCTCATGGCTGCTGCTTGGTGCTGCTGCATCTCTTCTGAGGGGCTACAAGACAAAGTTTCCCCAGTTATGTGATGTCATCACACGGTGCAAGTGTCATTTTATTCAACATCTTCCCTTACCAGTTTAATCGTCATCCTCCGTCGTTTCAGACCGCGAGCTCGTTTTGTTAAAAAAGTCGCTATTTTGCACATTTTGCGGCATCATTTTCAAGCGCTTTCCTCTTTTTAATTCTTCTCTTTTCCGCGTCCAGCACCGCGGCTACTATCTGGCTCATCTCACAGACTCCGACTGGCAGAGCTAATTGTTTTTAGCCTGCGCGGACGTGTTGTTACGTCAGGATGCCTCTGAAAAAAAAAACTGCAGAGGGAGACGGCCCACAGGGACAGCGGTAACAGCATGGAGGTAATACTCACCCAGTGCCATGAATGAACACCAAACCAAAAATTATAATAATATTAAAAAATGTATCAAGCTGGCCCACCGGAAATTGTCCCGGTCCTCCCGATTAGTCACTCCGGGCATGGCCGACAAACCGAATAAACCCGAGGGGCGAAATAAGAATCACCCTTCGGAGATTATTTTCAACCACGCTGATTGGCCAAATTCACGCTGGATAGCGCTTTTTATATGTAATTAAATGTCACTGTCTACAGGGCGGTTCTTATAATAATCTAAGGAGACAGGCCACCTATAAGCCGTTGCTTACTGCCGATCTCTACATTAAATCTGTAAAATAAAATTTATATCTTAATGGATATATATTTATGTTATATTTATGTTATATTACATATTTAGATAAGTAATTTTTGGTAATATTCATTTTTTCAAAATAAATACATTTAATATCACACTCTCCACTGGGGGGGCGGCGCCCTAGCGCCCTCTACTGGCCAGCCGCCACTGGCTCCAGCATAGCGTCCTCGGTTGTTTGGATTCTCTCCTCAGATTCTAAAAATCTCCTTTCGGCTTCGTCAATCCTTTGGTTTGTCTTGGTAGTATCCTCCTTTATTTCTCTCAGTTTTGCACCGTTTTCTTGCCGGAAGTCTCTCAGCTCCTTGAGAATCAGGTCCAGATTGGCCATACTGCCCTCCGCGGGTAGCTCGTCAGAAGCTAACAAGCTTGTGCTGGGACTAGCCACGCCAGTAGGGATCTCGTTTGTAGAAGTCTCCTCTACTTCTTTGCTGAAGTCTAACTTTTTTTAATGACTCCTAGACATACTAACTGCCCCTTAACATTTAAGCAGGTTCAAAAATGTGTTAGTCAGGATACAGGGGCTTTCTTAAGAATTTTTGAGGGAAGCGTCAATATTAAGCTGCTGCTCTGCCGGAAGTCCCTCTATATATATAATATATATATAAATAAAGTTTGATTTGATGATTTGATAAATCTAACATACACCATCAAGTTTCCAGTCTTGTTGATTCCCGAAGCCCATGCAGTAAGATAGTTATATTAAATTAATTGGATGTAAATAACATACCTGATTTCGCTCCATGTCCATTGCCTGACATCTTTAGACATGTGAAGTTTGTGTTTGACAGTTATGTAAGGGCTGTCAGAATCCTAGTCATAATAACGAAAACAAACCCATAATGTTGCATTCTGTATCTCTAAATCTGTAAAGCTGTAAGTTTAAGAATTGTATTCTCACATAGAAAATACACACTGCTTATGATTTGACTTAAACAAGGGTTTACAAAACTTGTAAGCCTATTTATGCAACAAAAAGTGTATTTATGCAAGACTATAGAGCTATATGTACCCATTTTAATATGTGCACAAATCTTTAAATAAACACACACAAGTCTTTTGACAGCTTCCTTACCCCATATGTAATAGTTATCTACATAATTTCCTTAAAGTGTTTTTTAGGCAGGTGGGGTGAGCCCATCTCATCACTCTGAAACTGACATACCCTTTCAAAACCCTGAAAACTTTGCATTTAATATATTTTATATCAGTGGCGGCTGCTGGTTAGTCAAGGAGGGGAAGCTCATTTTTTTTCTCGGCTTACATCATAAATTTGTTTATTGATGTAAATGATCTGTGACCCTGTTGTACCAACTAGGTGTCTTTTCCAGGGATTTTATTCCCCCAAACTAGGTTTTGACCAGACAACACATTTTATTTGTGCACTTCCAGTGAGCCAGCCCACCTTGTCATACCAGGAATGCTGAAAAGACCTGTTACTTTTCCCCACCTTTTTGCACTGAATCAATCTTAGGAGTTGATCTGCACTACTGTTTAACCCTCATTTTCTCTTCGCAAGGAAGAGTATCAAATGGCTTCGCCAAAATCTGGTCGACAACATTCATACTATCTACCATGATGCGCAGCCTGCTAGCAGCTGGAGCTGCTACGTGAGACTACTGTTTGACAGGCTGTGGGTGAGTGACAGGGAGAGAAGCTGTAGCTGCTTGTTTGTGAAAAGAAAAAGTGACAGGAGAGAATCTTCAAACACAGGGCTAGTCATTTTTAAGAAAGATAAAGTCGCTCGTGATCGATAAAGCCTCTGGCTAAGTCCACAACAACTGAATGTAAAGCTTGAAAAACGCCCCGGTGGAGAGTTATACTTCAAGATTGCTGATTGGCTCATTTCACTGTCAATCAAAAAGGGATTCGGCCTCAGACAGATCATCCAATCATCATGCAGAAGCTCAGCGTCCAGGCCAGCCCACTGCCTCATAGACCCCCAGAGACGCTGAGCGTCCGATGGACAAAGCCCAGCGTTTATCCAATGACCGTCCAGTTTCCACAGTGGAACAACCCACTCTACGCTTGCCTGTTGGAAGTCTGAAGATGCTCAGCGTCCGGCTGTGTTAAAGCACTGAGACGCTGCGAGGATGAATGAGAAGGAAGTCCCAACACTTACCTGTGATGAGTAGCTGATTCTGAACAAAAGATGAAGGTATTCTAGCGCATATTTAGTCAATGAAATGTACACACAGCAGTACATATCACCACTTTTTTGGGGACATTTTAGGGGAAGCTGAGCTTCCCTTGCAGTCTTAGAGCAATCGCCACTGTTTTATATATACTTTAACATATTTTTTGCCATATGAATTGCTATTGTTATTTGTTAAAATATTCCTTGCTAGGTAATATTTTTGCTTTTATTCAAATATACAGTTGGCTGTTATTTTCATTTTATACATTGATCGCAAATTATTCTATTCTTTTTTATGTTTAAAACAATGTCCAACTTTCATTGGGATTAGGCCTAGTTTTTGTATGTTAAAAAAGACAATCATGACAATAAGAATATAAGTACAAGAAGACAATAACCAAGCAAAAGTAGGTATTCATACTGAAATCTGTGCATGTAAAGAAAACGTCATGGAATTGTAGTTAAAAATCTTTAGTGATGAAGAAAGTGAAAATCTGGATCTACATCCATATTTAGATTACCAACCCAACTTGAATTGATTGGTCCTTCGCCCATTTCTGATCCATTCGAAAAAGGTCATTTAATTCCATTCTTAACTTTTCAAGTAACCATGTTATCATTCAAACAAACAGATCTCATCTTACATAAATTATATCGAATACATGTATTATCTACTACATGTGACATGGATCTCGTCAAAGACAAACCCACCAAGTTCTCCCAGTAAACTTCTGAGGGCAAACTTCAAATCGTAGGCTAACCATGGCTACGGCATCAATATGGCAATTCCGCATCTTTGTGTCCCAGCAGTGGGGAGGAGGAAAATCATAATTTCCAATTAGACAGCTTGAAGTAACGTTCTTTGCTCCTATTTCAAAGGAAAATCGAGTCCATTTCTGATAAAACTGCAAATCTTGCTGCATCCACAGAGACCACTACACACACCACTGTGGTTTTCAAAGATGCAGTCACTTCCTGTTGTCGTCACACCCGCAGCTCCACCTCTATCCCCTGATTGGGCCATTACAGCTGGAGAGTTTTTATGGATTGGGCTTCTTGTGCTTTAGTTTTTGGGGGGTGGAGAACAATCTTTTGATCTGCCACAATAATCTAATGAATTTCAATGAAAATACTACAAGTTGAGGCTTTTTTTCAGCAATTTTTAAAGTGAGATTAGAAAAGTAATTAGATTAATTAATTACAGGTCATAATTAACTAATCTCTCAGTTTTTCAATCTCCTGACAGCACTAAAAAAAATACGTATTTGTTCAAATGTGTGACTGCTGAGATTAGTTTGTTTAGTTTATTTGTCCCCGTAGGGAAATTAGGGTGTGGAAGGGATCACAGACATTTGGCAACAAAATTAGATTAGGTATTAGATTAGATTAGGTTCTCTTTCATTAATATCATGTATAAACTTCCTCAGGGAAATTGGGAAATTGGCTGCCAAAGGGGACCAGTGAGGGGGCAGTTTGTCCTTGTGCTGTGTTTTCAAGCATTGTAGAAAAAAATGGCAAGGACACATGGGGATAAATTCAACTAAGAAAGGCTTTTTGTGTAATCAAACAAAGCGTGAAGCACTGCTTAAAGCAACCTGAAACTAAGTGAAATAAAGTGAAATAAATATCCTGAGAATGACCCATTTAGATTAAGGAATCACTTGGATGCTGAGTTAAATTGGCTCAAGGAAAGAATTTATGAAGTGACTTTTTTCTATGAGAATGTGAGAAAAGGTAAGAATACTATGTGCAATGAAATTAGAAATTTAACAGCATAGCAAAAATTGCAGGAGGACAGAATTTTTCAAAGCTTTTAAATTGTTTTTTAATAGGTACATCAATACTTTTATTTTTGAAAGAAGTATTTCAGTGTTCTTTGAAAGGTTAAACAAACAAATGAATGAAACAGAAGACATCTTATCCTTCATGTAATTATTTATGGCACAGGACATAATGTATACAAAAAATGACATACATATTTTGAAATATTTAAACTGATATATTTCCTTTAACAGTTTTACAATATTAAGAAGTCAACTTTGCAGTTACATGTTTGTGACATCACTGTTAAAAATGATAAAGAATAAAGTATAATCTCACAAAAAAGCAGTATTGTTGGCAATACCTGCAGTGAAGGTAAAAATAGCATATGATAATTGAGCACAGTCCCTTTTCCACTCCAGTAAACATTGATTTTTTTCTTTTTTTACTAAACCTAAAAGCTATATGCAGAGTTGAAAGTCACTTTGATAAGACAGAACAAATTTGTTTTTGGGTGAACTCCTAACTCCAAGAGATGTCAAACTCTAGCATACAATCCTATTTAGGCAACAGGCATTTTTTTTATCTACTCAGTTAAAGCACAGTCAAAGCACTACATGGACCTACCTGCTTAGGTTGGTCACATATTAAATTTTAGTGTCTTAAACCTTTCTCTTGAGCAGCAGCCCTCAAGGCTAATGCAATATATAGTTGAGGGCCAGAGTGAACTGGTTGTCTTGCTGTGCTTTAAAGCTTTGCCATCAACTTTTACAATTTTCAATGATAGATTACACAATCAAGAATAGTAAAGCAAACAGATTAATATTGACAGTCTAAATATTTTACTATGGGTAATTAAAAGGTTGATTTGACCGAAGGCTTAGTTTTCAAGTCATTGTCATCAGTTCACTAAGACACTTATAGGTCTGCTATAGTTAGAAATTTTACAAAACTTCAGAAGACATTAGAAAGTAAAATGTTTCAGGAAGTGAAATGCCTTTTTTCAACATATGTGAGGGTGTATTGGCTAACAAATACTGAACTGTTACTAGATTTGGAAGATCCTTACCTTTACATAATGAGAGGGTCTGTGAGAGACAAAGGCAGATGAAGCCAACAGTGGAAAGTAACCCTGGTAAGATTGTAATATGTAACTGGCTAAATTATGTATATTGTGTTGGAGGTGTGTCTCCTACTTATTCCCAAAATACGCTATTATTCATTACCCTAGCACTTGAAATTAGTAATTCAAAATAATGCTTACATAAACAGAAATACTGTCATACAGTAGGTATCAAGTGAACCACTGCTAGGTTTTTGATGAAAGTGTTGCAGACAGCAAAGTTTAAAAAAAAATCCAAAAACTAAAATAACTTCCTGAAAAAGGTAAGCTATTTTATGCAAGGATTAAGCTCAGAGCTGGACAGAATTAACTCCTCGTGGTCCGTACTGAAAAATGTATATGTCACAGAAATTGACATTTGTGTATCCACACACTTTTTCTTTTTCTTCTTTCTTTCTGCTTTTAAAAATGCCCATTCAGGTGTCAACATGATACAGAGTAACAGTTTGATCACAGTCTTATGTCAGCATTATTCAAAGTCATATTCTCTCTGTAATGCAATTAACTGAGAGAGAGGTGAGGCAAAGTCCAGTTTGGCCTTCACAAACAATGTTACCATCATGCTCGGACTTCCATATACACAGTTTGTAACAGGGCCAGCTTGTAATGATACAGTAGTTAAGTTAGGGCTTCTTTCAGAGGCCAAGGGCTGGCTAGACAGCAGTTGTTATTTCTTACCATACACTCATAGATAATTTGTGGGTGTGAGGACACTTACACTTGTTAATCTTTTGCGATTATCCTTCGTTTAGGGAGGCAGTCTTGTCGTAGTTTGCTGTAATATTGTTTTTGCTGGTCCATCAAACTGTGTTGTCCCTTTGATGCACAAGTCTCTTTCTTCAATACCACATAACTATTCGAACTGAAAACAGGAATTATTAAAAGAGACCAGTAAGAGGAGAGTGTTGTCTTACAGCATGCACCTTTCGATACTGTTTAACACCAGTGCAAGAAAACAGATAATGAAAAAAGAAATGCAGTAGATCATGAGATGTCCATAAAAATACATTGTGAGGAAACAGAAGCAAACTGGAAGACTTTTTCTTATCACTTATTTAAGATATTTAAAAGGTCTCAAACAAGCATAAATCATGTCAACGGGACCAAACTCGTGTGAGTTTGACTCTTAATAATATAATGTAACAATGATGGCAGTATTGATAGAATAATATCTTTGTATGAGTGCAAAACTGTGTGTTTACCTGTTGGACCACAACACACAATTACAGGGCTACCTGATCCCGGGCACTTGATGCTTAGGGCCTGACTAAAGGCAGAAGAGGACACTATAGACTGATGGCTGGCCTAAGTGACAGACAAAGAGGACATCTTTTTTAAGGGGTACTGGAGAGGGTTTGGGGAACTTTTGTAATCAAAAGTTTTTTTTCCCTCTTGCCTCTAGTTCTTCTAGCACTTCAATTTCTCCTGTTGTGCTACTAAAGCTGCTGGTGCTAGAAGACGAACGAGAGATGTTTGGCCTTCCACCACTGGACTCTTTCAGCTTGATAGATGGTCTGTCAAAAACAAAAAAACAAAAAACAAAAAAACACTTCAAACAAACCAAGATGGAAGTGTTGCAATCTAATAAAAGGTTCTATGCACAAGCACTGACAAAGTCATGTGTAAAGATTTGTCAGACTTCATAGAACTGCTACCTCTCTTTGTTGGGGTAAATCTCAGGTGAACTGGGATTGGATGATGTCTCTGACCTTACTTCTTTGGTCGGGAGGCATATATCTAAAGATTTTTGGTCACTGCAGACAAAGGAACAAAATGGAAACAAAGCAATAACTTCTTGGGCTGGTGTTACTGGTTTAGATCATTTGTAATTTTTGTGTCCACACATTAATGTGTGCAATTTGTACATATATATATATAGAGATATATAGAGATATAGATATAGATATGTATGTATGTATATATATGTATGTATGTATACATATATATATATATATATATATATATATATATATATATATATATATATATATATATATATATATATATATCAGTGGCGGCTGCTGGTCAGTCAAGGAGGGGAAGCTCATTTTTTTTCTCGGCTTACATCATAAATTTGTTTATTGATGTAAATGATCTGTGACCCTGTTGTACCAACTAGGTGTCTTTTCCAGGGATTTTATTCCCCCAAACTAGGTTTTGACCAGACAACACATTTTATTTGTGCACTTCCAGTGAGCCAGCCCACCTTGTCATACCAGGAATGCTGAAAAGACCTGTTACTTTTCCCCACCTTTTTGCACTGAATCAATCTTAGGAGTTGATCTGCACTACTGTTTAACCCTCATTTTCTTCGCAAGGAAGAGTATCAAATGGCTTCGCCAAAATCTGGTCGACAACATTCATACTATCTACCATGATGCGCAGCCTGCTAGCAGCTGGAGCTGCTACGTGAGACTACTGTTTGACAGGCTGTGGGTGAGTGACAGGGAGAGAAGCTGTAGCTGCTTGTTTGTGAAAAGAAAAAGTGACAGGAGAGAATCTTCAAACACAGGGCTAGTCATTTTTAAGAAAGATAAAGTCGCTCGTGATCGATAAAGCCTCTGGCTAAGTCCACAACAACTGAATGTAAAGCTTGAAAAACGCCCCGGTGGAGAGTTATACTTCAAGATTGCTGATTGGCTCATTTCACTGTCAATCAAAAAGGGATTCGGCCTCAGACAGATCATCCAATCATCATGCAGAAGCTCAGCGTCCAGGCCAGCCCACTGCCTCATAGACCCCCAGAGACGCTGAGCGTCCGATGGGCGGGACAAAGCCCAGCGTTTATCCAATGACCGTCCAGTTTCCACAGTGGAACAACCCACTCTACGCTTGCCTGTTGGAAGTCTGAAGATGCTCAGCGTCCGGCTGTGTTAAAGCACTGAGACGCTGCGAGGATGAATGAGATGGAAGTTCCAACACTTACCTGTGATGAGTAGCTGATTCTGAACAAAAGATGAAGGTATTCTAGCGCATATTTAGTCAATGAAATGTACACACAGCAGTACATATCACCACTTTTTTGGGGACATTTTAGGGGAAGCTGAGCTTCCCTTGCAGTCTTAGAGCAATCGCCACTGATATATATATATATATATATATATATATATATATATATATATATATATATATATAGATAGATAGATAGATAGATAGATAGATTAAGAAGCCTTAAAAAGTCACTACCTAGCCTACCTTTGAGTGTGTTTTTCTGATGGAGTGTCTGCCATGGAATGGATACGAGGAAAGAGGGCTGAACGCCGTTTCACTGGGCTCTTCAGAGGAGATTTGGCTGACAAGACAGGAGGCTGAAAAAAGATGCTTTCAGATGAGTTTCTCCTTTGAAAATTAACATGACAATCTCATATACTTAAAGTAAAGCTCCCCTCAACCCCGGGGTGCTGGTTTGGCGGAGTGGTTAGCAAGCATGCACGTCCCCTGTACATTCTTCTGCTGGTCCAGGTACGAATCCAGCCTGTGACCAGTATGCAGAGTGTCTTCCCCTACTCTTTCACCCCCTTTCAGAAGCCTATCCATTGTCTCTCTCCTATCAATAAAGGCATAAAATGCCCCCCAAAAAAGTTCCCCTCAACTACAAGAAAACATAAAAGATTACATAAAATATAGGTAATCGAGCTTGCTAAACACTTTCACTCACAGTAAAAGTACTTTTAGTATATTCACTGCTGCTCTGTGGCAATTCTCCACTCACACTGGCTGGGACCCCAACCCCTACACCTGGACTCCGGTAGCAGTGAGAGCCTACCATAGTTTCCATGGAGTGGCTCCTTACACGCATGGCTCTCTGGAGGAGCAAGAAAAGTGAGAATGGGCAGATTAGAAAAAGGGCATAGGATCAGAGAAAATAAGGAAAGAAACTGACAAATGGAGGACAGTTGGTCAAAAAACGTCAAATAAATATTAGGGAGGGGTAAAAACTGTTTTTTTCGTTGCTTAGTTTTAGTTCAGAATAATCCAATAATGTAAGTAATGAAAGTTACGAAAGTAACTACGGTTCTATGAATCCCTGATTACCACCAGAGGCGGTGCTTAAAGCACTGGATATCTCCGTCTCGCGCATGCGCAGGTCAAGTAAGTGAATGTTCCCCTGGTCATCCAGGATTCATAGAACCGTAGTTACATTTGTAACTTTCGTTCTATTTCATCCCTACTGACCACCAGAGGTGGTGCTTTAAAGGAATACTACCCCCAAACAACGATTTGGCCTCATTTTCTACTCACCCTCATGCTGAACAACACTGTACAGTAGTTTTGGAACATCTAGGATGCAGCCGGAGATCTGGGGGGATACTCGCTGTCCACTGACATTGATATCATGACTTAGATAAGAGCCCCAACGAACAGTGTCCTTAAAAGTCCACAAAAAGTCAGCAATATTCCTCCATACTGCTCGTGCGCTGTAATCCAAGTGTCCTGAGCGGGTAACATCCACCATTTACTCGAAACGACATCATTTAGCACATGTTTATAGCCTAAACAGTACTACTTGGCATTTCTATGATACACTTACGGGTGCCTACGGGAGCCGCGGCTGACCAAAACAGACGAATGCGCACTCTGCAATAACTAGGAGCGTGGAACAAGAAACAAGAAATCCCACATTCTGCTGACCCAACTTGTGTCTGTCCACGGCTCCGTCGCTCACAGCAGAATGTGGGATTCTGCTGTGAGCTGTGGTGTCAACAATCCAGTGGGATAGTCTCTGTTTGGAGAGAGCGCACCCCTTCCTAGGCCCAGCAAAGCAAAGAAAAAGTTGATCACACTGTCGCATGTCAGCAGTAGCATCAATATAAGCCTCCAATGCTTATATTGATTATATAGAACACCACCCATCTAGCAGGCATTGCAGAAATTCCAAGACCATTGCAATTGGGCAGTGGACCGGGTCTAAGTGTTTTCCTGCACACCACTCTGCAAACGGTTTCCATCTATTGGCATACTGAGCATTCAGAATGATTCCCTTGACTGGTTCACTGCATTCACCTAAGAGTGGTTTGGACCCTGTAGGGGCCATACGCACAGATTGAGGTGGCAGGGGTTTGGGTGCCAGATCTGACCTCCCAGCTGAGAAACAAGGTCCTTCCTGTCTGGGAGACGCCATGGTGTGCTGCGGCACAGCCTGTGCAGCAGAGGAGACCAAATCCTCCCTGGCCAGAAGAGGACCAACAGTAGAAGCCTGTGGCCCTGCTGGAGGACCCTGTGCAGAGTCGGCAAGATCAGGGGCAGATGGGGAAAAGCATAGAGCTGGACCAGAGGCCAGTGGTGTGCCAGAGCATCCTGGCCGAGAGGGTTGGATGACTCCATCCAGGAAAACCAGAGGTGACAATGGGCCAACTCCTTTGAGGCAAAGAGACCCACCTCTGCCTTCCTTAATAGGGCCCAAATCTGGCTCACCACATCTAGGTGAAGCCGCCACTCTCCCGGTGGGGGTTTGTGCCGGGAGAGGAAATTCCGCAAAATTCCGTTCCCCGGCAGATATCTTGCCTGCAGACTGTTCAGGCGGAGAACCGCCCATGTCAACAGATTCTTGGCTACCTGCAGCAGCTGAGCTGATCTGGTGCCTCCTTGATGGTTGATAAAGGCCACTGTTGACATGTTGTCTGACCGGATGAGCATATGCCTCCCTTGCAGGAAAGACATAAAATGTTCGAGTACCAGATGCACCGCACGCAACTCCAGCACATTGATGTGCCTTACACTGTCCTGCACAGACCACTGACCCTGAGCTGTCCTCATCTGCCAGGTCGCACCCCATCTGACGGGCCATGCATCCACTGTCACAGTTTCTCTTCGTGATGGGATGGAACCCATAGGCATGCCCACCACTAAAAATGACCTCTCTTTCCATGGGGACAGAGCTAGGATACACTGCTGTGTCACCCTGACCAGTCTGTGTTTGTGGCACCTGGCATCTAAGCAGAGACTGAGTACCCATCTATGCAAAGGCCGCAGGGCAAGCAAGCCCTGAGGAATCAATGGGACAGCTGCTGTCAGTCTGCCTACAAGCCGTAACAACTCGACATAAGGCAACATCTTGTCCCTTCTGAAGAGGGACAGTGAGTTCAGGATGCTATCCACATGCTGAGGCCGAGGCGACAGCCGGGCTTGCATGCACCCTGAGTCCAAATCCAGGCCCCAGATAAGTTATCATCTGGGAAGGGACCAGACGGCTTTTCTCCAGGTTTACAGCCAGCCCTAGCAGGGCCACATGGGTCAGAAGATGGGCTGTATTCTGAACTGCCTGAGACTGGGGCGGTGCACAAACCAGCCAGTCGTCGAGATAAGGCAGGACCTTGATGCCCTCTGACTGCAGAGGTGCAAGAGCCGCAGCCACGCACCTGGTGAAAACCCTCGGAGAGAGGGACAGACTGCAAATCTTAGGAAATGCCTCTGATGCGGCACAATTGGAACATGAAAATATGCATCTTTGAGGTCTATCAACGTGAATCACTCGTGGTGACTTACCACACGCAGCACCATGGCTGTGGTCAACATATGAAACAGCAGGGTCTTTAGGGACTTGTTGAGACCCCTGAGATCCAAGATTGGGTGGAACCTCCCGTCCTTCTTTGGTGCAAGGAAAAAAGTGGAATAGAACCCTCCCAGTTGCAGCCGAGGGTTCACTGGCTCGATGGCACCTTTGGCCAGGATGGTGGACAACTCCTGGCTTAGTGCCAGAGCTTTTGCCGGGTCCTTTATTATGGTGAGCTAGGCCCGGCCAAAGGCCAAGGGCCGGCATTAGAACTGTAGAGCGTACCCCATGGTAAGGGTGGCAACCACCCAGGGGTCCAGCGTGCTGGACCTGGGGATGTCCAGCAGATGTCCTGGGGGGACGGGGGGCAGACATGGTACCCCTAAGCTGCCTTGGTAACAGCCTGCTGGGGGTACTGTAAGTCACGTGCCGGCCCTTGAACAGGCTGCTGAGGCTGTTGGGGGCCGCTGGAGGATGATGATGGCCGTACTTGGCGCCGAAGTGTTGCAGAAGCAACCCTGACCCTTTGGGTAGGCACAGTCCTCTGAAGGCTAGCCAGCTGCTGACATGTTTGCCCAGCTTGAGCAGTGCGCTGTAAGGCCTCCAATGTAGCAGTTCCAAAGAGCTCCCCTGGTTCTACCGGCACCGTGCGGAGAACTCTCTCCTACATGCATACACCTGGCAATGAGCTTGGACTAGAGTGGACATCAAGCGTCCCAACTCTCTAGTCATAAATGCAACGGCCTGCAAGGCAATGTTATTGAAGCTCAACACAGATGCATCAACAGGTGCCTGCTGTAAGGAGGAGGAGAGGGAAAGCATAAGATGGGAGAGGGTATTCCCAATACGGCCCATGCTGGCCACTGCATCATATGCCTTTGACAGGAGTTCATCTGTGACCCATCCGACCTAAGGGTCTCATCAGGAGACACTATCAGGGATGCAATGGCAGGCTCCAAGGCAGGCATACAACCCAAGCAATGCTTGGCCGCATCCCGTATAGATGCAAGAGCCCGGCTGTCAGTAGTTGAGTGGGTGAAGGCCTTAGAGCAGGGGTGTCAAACTGATCCAGTAAAGGGCCACTGTGGCTGCAGGTTTTCCTTCCAACCAAGCAAAAACACACCTGACGCAAATTATTCAATCAACTGGATTGTCTTTACATGGTTGATTTGTTGGATCAGGTGTGTTCTTGCTTGGTTGGAAAGAAAACCTGCAGCCACAGTGGCCCTTTACTGGATCAGTTTGACACCTGTGCCTTAGAGTCTCTCCAACAGGCATGCAACTTCCTAATATAGTCCTCTGACGGAGGAACAGCAAAAGTTGTTTGGGTTGGCTGACGTCTGAAAAACCCTCTAACTGGTGCCTGGCCCGCTTGCAGAACATCTAGCTGCAGGTGAGCCAGGGCCCCATGAATGATACTTCCCACAGATGTATCCTCTGACCCCCGAGAAGAGCCTCAGGTTGAAGGATGAGAAGGGGATCTGGAGGCTAACGGGTACAACCCCCCCATAAAGTCCCCAAAGTGGGTGGCGGAAGCCGCAATAGAAATAGCATCCTCCTCAGCTTCCACACCCTGCAACTGGGGCTCTGGCACAGTAGTCTTAGGCTGAAGAGCCAGCAGAAGCTCCTTCATCTGACCCAATTCGTCTGAAAATAGGTCCATCCTGGTGGTAAGTGCACTGCTTTTAGACCTCTTCCTCATCTGAGCACCTGCAGCCTCAGCGGCTGGACATTTGGGCCTATCTGGTTGACCTGGTGGAATCTGATCCAGAGAGGGATTGTCCATGCCACCTGTCAGACGCTCTACCTCCAGTAGTCTAGCCACTCATACACCCCAGGGCATACAGCCACAATTCAAGTTCAAGTTCAACTTTATTGTCCCCTGAGGGAAATTTGCTGTGCAAGCAGGTCAAAAGAATATCAACACACAGACACAACAAGTCATTCACCCTAAAAAGCAAAAGCACAGGACACATTAACAAGAAGAAGCAACTGTGAGCAGACCAGAGATGGAGCCATCTTAAAGACAATTACAATCAGAGTTCAAGCTGATCCATTTTTTCATTCAGCTCTGTTACGGCTTGAAAGATAAATTAGTTTTTCATCCTATTTGATTTGGCTACAGGTAGCCTGTATCTTCTGCCTGAGGGCAAGAGATCAAATTCTGCATGAAGAGGATGATCAGGACACTGGATGATGTCCTGAGCCTTGGCTCTTACTCTCTCTTGAAATATGTCGGATAGATTTGGCAGTTTAATACCAGTGTTTTTACAAGCTGCCTTAACAATATGTTCAAGCCTTTCTCTGTCAGCCCCAAACCTAGAAGTAACAACAAAGATGAGAACAGACTCTACCGTAGACTTTTAAAAAATTGACATCAGTCTACTCCACACTCTGAATCTGTTTAGTTTTCGGAGGAAGTGAAGCCGTTGTTGACCCTTTTTGAAGACTGTGTCTGTGTTGGCACTGAAGTCAGCCTGTTGTCTATGATGACTCCCAGGTACTTATTGCTCTCAGTTCTCTCCACAGTTTCGCCTTTAATTGTTAAAAAAGGGGGTGACTCTGACTTCTTTCTAAAATCAATATGCATTTCTTTTGTTTTTGAAATATTTAATTTTAAAAAGGAGTCATCGCACCAGTCAATAGAATCATCCACCACTGGGCTGGGAGCTGTGTCCTCCCACTTTAGCATACTGACTATCACTGTATCATCCGCAAACTTCAGAATAATCCTTCCTGGATGGGAACTTCTGCAGTCGTTGGTGTACAACAGGATGTACAGGAATGGAGAGAGAACACACCTCTGAGGGGAACCAGTGGAGGAGAACAGCAGATCAGACACCAAGCCATTTACCCTGACAAGCTGGGATCTGCCCAGTCGAAAATCTAAAATCCACCCCACTAGATCAGGACAGAGGTTAAAATTAGGCAATAATTTATTCATTAAAATATGGGGCTGGATTGGATTAAAAGCATGCACGGCTCTCCTGAGACTCCTGCTTTCAAGTGATCCATGCCCAGGCACATGGGGCAGCGGTCATGACCATCCTCCAACTCCAGAGGGGCCATACAATCAACACATGAATGAGACATGATTAGTGAGCAATAGGAAACAATGTGCGCCGGGAGAGGGAGCGAGAGCACTGTCGTCACCGTAGAACTTTTGTTAACTAGCAAGTTGGAACCACGTCGAGAACGAGCCAACAGACCCCTGACGGTATGAGCGAGAGCACTGCTACTGACAGCGTTGCACACAGGATGACAGGATCAATGGAGCTGCGTATGAGCACTGCAGCCAATCAACAAAAAGAGGCGTAGGCGTGAGCACCATAGCCATGATCATTAATAGAAAAACCTACAGCACAAGCTGTGGAAATAACAAAAAACTAGTCTCTAACAAAGCAAAGCTGTGTATAATTACATGCAACTACGAACCGGGAGCTGTAACAATAACTAAAGGCAAAGTGGAAGCACTGTTACCATTCAGAGACAGAACTTAAAACAACGGCATCCGCCGTGATAAACACTCACCGAGGCGTGAACATCACTGCCAACAAAAAAAACGCATAGTCAAGATGTACACGAACTACCAACTGAAATAACAGCTCATACGCAAACACTGATGTAGAGAGCGCTAACAAAAAACACAGGCACCAGCCGTGAAAAAGCAGTTGTAACGGGGCGTGAGAGCACCACCGTAAACAAAGGAATCCACATACATCATATGCAAGCGAGAAGATGAAAAGGGACATTTCTTCCAATGACACCGGAACTTATAGCTTCTGGGGGTCATGCAGGGGTCACATGTGATGTTGTTGGTGTATGTACTCGACCTGCACATGCGCAAGACGGAGATATCCAGTGCTTAAACCACTGCCTCTGGCGGTCAGTAGGGATGAAATAGAACTCATGATTTCATTATGCTTTTGAATATGCAGATGAGCTTAGAATTGCAGAGTGAATGACATTTTAATCAATCATTGTTTTCTACCAAATTGATTTATGCCAATTTGTTGCCTTGTGGTTGAAACCAAAGTTCTTTCAGAGTGAATTATGGTTGCTTGAATTATTGCATATTTTAATGACATTCAAATGTTTGTAAATTTAACTTTTCCACTTAACAAAAACACACACACATTGTGAAGCCCATTTAAAAATATGAACACAAACAACATTATTTATATACTTTTATTGACATTTTATTGATTGTGTTGATCCTCTAATGCAATTACAGCAATGCACACATGCAATATAAAGTGACTGCTAGTAGAACAATGACAGCAGCGCCCCCCTTGGCTGGCTGTAGAAACAGCAACGGGGCTCTCTTCAATGCCTGTGAAGAACAGAGGAGCCAAATTTTGACATTATCTCCACAGCTACCTCACGCAGAGAGACACAGTCAACACAAGTTAGTCTTCATGTACAGACACAAAAGTGTGGAGAAACAGAAAAAGACGGTGACTGACAAATCTAAATAGTATATAGGTCAAAACTGTGAAGAGGATGCAGATGTTAGTCAGAAAATATTAAGACTTTGCAGATGGTGACCTTTTATATTAAGCTGAACTCAATAGAAAAAAAAACTCCTCTGCATGTCTTAGTAATGACAAATTACAAAATTTAAACAGGAGTAAACTGACATGATGAAACTGTTGTCTCTTTTTTATGTTCACCTTGAAGGACTCCAGTAGACCTCCATGCCCCCCATTCTCCAGCTTGTTCTCCTCTCCTGGCTGGCCTAGACCCAGGGCTGTCTGGCTCTGTCTGTGAAGTTCATCATGTAGATTATCCAGCAGTGCAGCTCGTGTCCGCCCCTGCAAACATTTTATGCACACAGAGCTCATGTATGCACCCTGATTGAAGTTCAAGTAAGGATTGAAGCTAATATGTGAATCAAGGTATTTTGTGATGTTTTAAGTGTGGTTATAGAAAAGTATGTCACCTCTAGTTTGGCAAATTTATTTGATTTGTGGCATGCATTTTCTGCATTTATCAGCTTTGTCAGCAGAAAGTCTCGAAACTCAGGACCCTGGAAATGGAGGAGTGAGAAAAGAGGTCACTTTGGTTGTTGACTCATCAGAGAGGTGGTATGAGAAAAGGGTAAAGTTTGTAAGCAATTTAAAGAAAAAATAATTAAAGCTTGGTCGTCAATTTACACTAATCTCCATTGTTTTTCACTCACAGCAAATGATTTCCTGAACCAGAAAAGATTCATAAATTCAATATGTAGACAGCTTCTTTGAGTATTAATCAAGAAATGGTATTTTATACTGTTAAATTTAAAAAATGAAACTGTGAGGTTTACTTTAAATGTGCAACTAAATACTCAGCTTTTTCTTTAGTGAGAAAAACTTGTTGCAAGTAAAATATGATTTTCTCAGAGTTCCCCTGAAGTGTTGTTGTAAAAAAGGTTTATTCATATTTTAACAACACAACTAAGTAGACTATTTTGCATTACTTTTGTAGTCTTTGTTTGAACTTATCATGTACCTACAAAAACTGGAGTCCTTTCGCAGCTTATTTAATTTTTATCTTTTTCCTGTCCCAACTTGATAAATTCAAACAAAGTCAGTTGACTGGCATGTTGATCTATTAGTTTATTACAACTAATTGTGAATTGTTGTGCAACATCATTTGCTAAGGACAGTTGGTGTCCTCAGTCCCTGCTGATTTCAGGGATAAGTGATTTCAGGAGACTTGGGCTGATATGTTTGGAAACCTCTGATCTACATAAAACTTTATAAAATGCCTCATTAGGATTTACAATAGTTACAACTTACAGAAGTTCTGAGACAAATGTGTTGTACTTTCAAATCTACTCTTGAACATAGGAGTTCAATATCATTTGCATTTGATTGCAGAGTAGATTTCATTTGAAATTTAAAGTTTTTACACCTTGGTGTAAATATCTGAAATTTAACATTGCAGTTTTTTGTATTTAAAAACTCATCCGCCTCTCACCTTCCTAAAGACGGCTGGATTAGGAAGGGGAGGTCCAAAAGGAGGCACATCCTCTCTAGCTGCAACAGACACCTGTTGATATAGATTGAATTGTAGTCACACATTATATGTTTTAAAGATATGCTCAGGTTTTAAGCATGGATAAAACAATGTGAAAAAAAAATGCTTCTTGACTGTCACTGGAGCCATGAAGTAATTATGATCTTTCTAATACTTGTGTTGTTGTGTATGTGAGCATGGTCTGTTTTGTAATCATGACCAAAAACATGGTTTATTATTTAAAAAGCCATTAAAGACCATCACAGAGTAGGAGTCATGCCACTTTACTACACAGGCCTTTGTACCTTGTATGTTGTGTCCTTTGTGCAGGGGTTCTCAGCCTGTACTAGCACATAAGCATGAAGGAAATTGGAGGCAATCATGTCTGGAACAAATGGTGTTGGTTCCTCTTGGAAGACTGCAGCAACAATGTCGTTTCCTATGTGCCTTTTTCTCTGGAGCTAATGAAGCAGGAGAGAAGATATATTATTGGTGGGCAGATTTGCAAGGAGGTAGTGGATTTCAAGCCTACACGGCCAAGAAGCTGGAACATAACAACTGCACTACTATGAAACAAAGACCAGTAAGTGTTTTAGGAACTATTTAATCACTAATGGGGTTTGCAGTAGTTCCACAGTAAAGACATGAAATTAATAGATAGTCACTGGTTGCGACTTTCAAAAAAGCAATTTAACCGAACCACTTTACCATGTCACAATCTCAGTCTTCAGCCTCAGTCTCACCCGCAGCCTGTCACTCCCTGCTGCACCCTAATTAGTCCTGACTCACCTCACCTGTGCCGCCGCTCACACCTGCACCTCATCACCCGTAATCAAGCCAGCTACAAAAGCCCCAGCTCCACACTCAACCAGCGTCAGACTGTCGTCGCACTCATGCTGAAAGGTCCAGACTTGTTTCCCGGATTGATCACCCGTTGCCGACCAGTTTCGTCCCAGACTCTGCCTCATACGCCTGACCCTCGGCTCGACTCCAAGGTATCGACTAGCTTCTGTCCTGTATTCACCCGCCTGTCTGAATCCCCGGCTTTCGATCCTGCTGAAGTCTCCTGTTGCGAATCCAGCCCGCTCCACGTTGTGACCCGTCCTGGTATCTGACCCTGCTTCCGCCTCCTGTTGCCGAATCCAGCCCGCTCTACGTTGTGACCCAAGTCTGGTATCTGACCCTGCTTCTGTCTCCTGCTGCCGGATCCAGCCCACTCTACGTTGTGTACCACGTCTGGTACCTGACCCTGCGTCCGTCTCCAGTTGCCGTACCCAGTCTGCTCTCGTTGTGCCAGTCGCCTGGTGTCTGACTTCCTGCCTGTCTTCGACAACGCGAGTTCGCCTGAATCCTCCTCCAAGTGTTCCTGAGCGCCTCAGCTGCCTGTGCGTGAGTCAAGCCTGCTTCACCTCCTTCTATAAAGACTGTGTGAGCTTCTGTCACTGCATCGCCTGGGTGGCTCAGTCGGTAAGGCGCCCGATTGTGAACCGAGCTGTCGCGGGTTCGACCCCCGCTCAAGCCACAGCCTGTTCTCTGTTTCAACGGTGTGGGTGTCAGTTTTGGACTCCTCTGAGGTGCTGCAATCAGAGGAGTGTTCACCTCTTAAGTTCGCTGTTGCGGGTTGAAGCCCCGCTCAAGAATCAGCTACTCCCCTGTAAAGACTGTTTGAGCTCCTCTCCGTCCTCAGCTTCTTCCCTGAAAAGGCTGTGGGAACCGACAGCTGAACAGCTCCGGGTTAGCTCAGTCAGGAGAGTCTCCTTTAACAGATCTCCTGGTCGCGGGTTCGCAGCCCGCTCTGAACTGTTTCTGAACTTGGTTAATAAAGACTGTTCTAATTAAACTGCTTGCTTCTGGGTCCTACCTGCAAACGTGTCAGTACAGTCTGACCAGAAGATGGACCCAGCGAGCAGTTCACCATCAGCAATGAACAGACTGGAAAGAGTTGAAGGGTTGCTGGCTCATCATGAGGGGCTAATTGCCACGTCAACCAGCCACCTTCAGAGTGCTGTGGATACTCTCACCCGGACTGTCACCGAACTGGCCTCCAGGCTTCAAGAATCACCACCAGCTCCAACCCCTGCACCTGTTCCTCAGCCTGCTGCTTCGCCCGATGCTCCAGAACCACGAGTGGGCTCCCCTGAGCGATATGATGGTGAACCTGAAACCTGTGCCGCTTTCATCACCAACTGCACCCTGCTCTTCGCTCTACAGCCCCGCACGTTCTCCTCTGAAGCTGCTAAGGTTGCCTACACCATCAATCACCTGACGGGGCGTGCGAGACTCTGGGGAACTGCTGAGTGGGATCGTCAATCTCCTGCCTGTTCCAGTTTCCTCACATTCACCTCTGAACTTCGCAAAGTGTTTGGCCTGAATCCTGATAGGGCTGGAGTAGCAGCGGGACTTCTGAAGCTCCAACAAGGTCGACGGTCGGTGGCTGACTTCTCCATAGACTTCCGTACTCAAGCCAGCCGCAGTGGGTGGAACTCTTCGGCCCAGATCGACGCCTTTGTCCACGGGCTGGCGGACTACATTAAAGACGCTCTGGTCTCCCATGAACTCCCTTCGACCCTGGATGGCATCATCGACCTCGCCACCCGGATCGATCTCCGCATCAGGGCCAGAAGAGGAGCTAAGAGTTCAACCCTGACTCATCTGCCCGGTAAAAGAAGAAGCTCACTCGTGAAGGAGGAGATACGAGTGAGCTCTTCCCTCCAGACTCCTCAGGTTCTTCGTCCTTCCCTCTCTGCACGCCTGCTCCTGCCAGACGGACCCCAGACCCTGGCCACCCTCATCGACTCTGGTTCGGACTCCTGTCTCGTCAGCAAAAGAGTCGTAGAACAACTTGGACTGAGTCTGGTTCCCCTCCATAACCCAATTCCAGCTAAAGCTCTGGATGGCCATGAGATGGGGATTATCACTCATCAAACAACCCCTGTTACCATGCTCATCTCAGGCAATCATAAAGAGACTGTCCAGTTTCATGTGCTTGATCATCCTGAAGTGCCGCTGGTCCTCGGCTACCCCTGGCTTCGACGACATAACCCTGTCATAGACTGGTCTACTGGCTCCATCCGCGGTTGGGGAACCGCCTGTCACCTCACCTGCCTGAAGGATGCCATGTCTCCGCATCCCCCTGTCTGCACCAACGCCCAGCCTGAACTCTCCAGTGTGCCACCTGAGTATCATGATTTCAGTGCTGTGTTTAGCAAGGTCAACGCCACGTCTCTGCCCCCGCATCGTCCCTATGATTGTGCCATTGACCTTCTCCCAGGCACCACCCCACCCAAGGGAAGATTGTATTCCCTTTCCGCACCAGAACGAAAGGCCATGGAGGACTATATCAACAATTCCCTGTCTGCTGGCATCATCCGTCCCTCTTCCTCTCCTGCTGGTGCAGGGTTCTTCTTCGTAGAGAAGAAGGATCGCTCCCTGAGGCCTTGTATCGATTACCGAGGGCTCAACGACATCACGGTGAAGAACCGCTACCCCCTGCCTCTCATCTCTTCCGCTTTCGAGCTACTTCAGGGAGCGGCGATCTTCACAAAGTTGGATCTTCGCAACGCCTACCACCTCGTCCGCATCAGGGAGGGGGACGAATGGAAGACGGCGTTCAATACCCCCATCGGTCATTATGAGTACCTTGTGATGCCGTTTGGACTAACCAATGCTCCAGCAGTCTTTCAGGCCCTCGTCAACGATGTTCTTCGAGACATGTTGGACCAGTTTGTCTTTGTTTATCTCGACGACATCCTCATCTTCTCCAAGAACCTCAGGGACCACGTGCATCATGTCCAGTCTGTGCTCCAGAGACTTCTAGAGAACTCACTCTTTGTCAAAGCAGAGAAGTGTGAGTTTCACGTTCCCACAGTCTCCTTCCTGGGCTTCATCGTGTCAAAAGGCCACATCCAAATGGAGCCATCCAAAGTATCCGCAGTCACCTCCTGGCCTGTTCCTGAGTCCCGCAAGCAGCTCCAACGATTCCTGGGCTTTGCCAACTTTTACCGCCGTTTTATCAGAAACTACAGCACTGTCGCTGCTCCTCTCACCGCTCTTACAAGCAGCAAGAAAACTTACCTCTGGTCGCCTGATGCAGATACAGCCTTCCGTACCCTGAAAGAGAGGTTTACCTCTGCTCCTATCCTCCAAATGCCTGATCCAGATCTTCAGTTCCTGGTGGAGGTAGACGCCTCTGATGTTGGTGTAGGAGGCATCTTATCCCAGCTGCTCTTCAGACCACAAGCTCCATCCATGCGCCTTTTTCTCCCGTCGACTGACCCCCGCTGAGAGGAACTACGACATCGGCAATCGTGAGCTTCTGGCGGTGAAGCTAGCATTGGAGGAATGGAGGCACTGGCTTGAGGGAACCAAGGACCCGTTTCTCGTTTGGACAGACCATAAAAACTTGGAATACATCAAGACTGCTAAAAGACTCAACGCCCGGCAAGCCCGGTGGTCCCTGTTCTTCTCTCGTTTTAACTTCACTCTGTCCTACCGACCTGGTTCCCGCAACACCAAGCCGGATGCTCTTTCTCGCCAGTACCTCCGAGATGAGGACAGCACAGAGAAACCTGCTCCCATTCTGGCTCCTCCTTGTGTGGTTGCCACCCTCACCTGGGACATCGAGGAGAGAGTCAAAGCCACCACCCAAGATCAGGTTGGCCCTAGCTCCTGTCCCCCTCGTTGTCTCTTCGTTCCTGAAGCTCTACGGTCGGATGTTCTGCAGTGGGCCCATTCATCCAACCTGACCTGTCACCCCGGATCACATCGCACCCAGGAGGTGATCCTGCAGAGGTTCTGGTGGCCCACGCTTGAAGAGGACACTCGGGACTTTGTCAAGGCCTGTCAAATCTGCAGCCAACACAAGTCCTCCCATCAGGCTCCTGCCGGTCTCCTCCAACCTCTGCCCGTCCCACATCGTCCATGGTCCCACATCTCCTTGGATTTCGTCACCGGTCTGCCATCCTCCGAGGGACACACTACCATCCTCACTGTGGTAGATCGGTTCTCCAAGATGGCTCACTTCATTCCCCTGCAGAAACTCCCGTCCGCCAAGGAAACCGCACAACTGGTCCTCCATCACGTCTTCCGCATCCATGGTCTCCCAGTGGACGTGGTGTCAGACCGTGGACCCCAGTTTTCATCCGCCTTTTGGAGAGAGTTCTGCCGTCTCCTGGGAGCCACCGCCAGCTTATCTTCTGGCTTCCACCCTCAGTCCAACGGACAGACCGAACGTATGAACCAGGAGATGGAGACGGCTCTTCGATGCACCGTGTCCCAGAACCCATCTACCTGGTCCCAGCAGCTCCTATGGGTGGAGTACGCCCATAACTCCTTGGTCTCGTCCTCCACCGGCTTGTCCCCGTTCCA
Organism: Scarus forsteni; assembly: GCA_036419115.1. Classification (NCBI taxonomy): domain Eukaryota; kingdom Metazoa; phylum Chordata; class Actinopteri; order Labriformes; family Labridae; genus Scarus; species Scarus forsteni. Next base: position 446,729 of record JAZDUH010000428.1, read on the forward strand.
GTGTGTTTACGGCTACCAGCCCCCGTTGTTTCCGGCTCTGGACAATGACGTCTCCTGCCCTTCTGCCCTTGCCTTCGCCCGACGCTGCCGTCGAACTTGGGCCCGAGCCAGGGCTGCACTTCAGAAGGCCGTCCATCGCTACACCTCTTCAGCCAACCGCCGTCGGACTCCTGCTCCAACCTATCAGGTAGGTCAGAAAGTTTGGTTATCTACCAGAGACCTACCTGTTAGAGTTGAGAGCAGGAAGCTTGCACCTAAGTTTGTTGGTCCTTTCCTCATTCAGAAAATCATCAACCCGACGGCGGTGAGGTTAACCCTTCCCCGATCCATGAGGGTCCATCCCACCTTCCATGTCTCCAAGATTAAGCCTGTTCACGAGAGTCCTCTGTCTCCGGATGTTGCTCCTCCTCCTCCTCCACGGCTCATTGACGGGGGTCCTGCCTTTACCGTCCACCGTCTGCTCCGTTCCCGTCATCGTGGAAGAGGCCTACAGTACCTCGTGGACTGGGAAGGCTACGGTCCCGAGGAGAGATCTTGGGTGCCATCCAGAGACATCCTGGATAAAGAACTTGTGAAACAGTTCCACGAGGACCACCCGGAGCAGCCGTCCTTGAGAAGGCGAGGACGCCCATCGCAGCAGTCTCCTCCCGTCAGTTCCGTTAATCCTCCCACTGCTGAAGAGGAAGAGGAGGAGGAGGAGATCCCCGATCCGCCTGATGTCCGAGACGACTCCGCATCGGAAGAGTACTGAGGTACTCTTCCCACCCCCCCCCACCCCTGTTGATGTTGTGGACGTCGGGAGCCGTCCCTTGAGGGGGGGGTTCTGTCACAATCTCAGTCTTCAGCCTCAGTCTCACCCGCAGCCTGTCACTCCCTGCTGCACCCTAATTAGTCCTGACTCACCTCACCTGTGCCGCCGCTCACACCTGCACCTCATCTCCCGTAATCAAGCCAGCTACAAAAGCCCCAGCTCCACACTCAACCAGCGTCAGACTGTCGTCGCACTCATGCTGAAAGGTCCAGACTTGTTTCCCGGATTGATCACCCGTTGCCGACCAGTTTCGTCCCAGACTCTGCCTCATACGCCTGACCCTCGGCTCGACTCCAAGGTATCGACTAGCTTCTGTCCTGTATTCACCCGCCTGTCTGAATCCCCGGCTTTCGATCCTGCTGAAGTCTCCTGTTGCCGAATCCAGCCCGCTCTACGTTGTGACCCACGTCTGGTATCTGACCCTGCTTCCGCCTCCTGTTGCCGAATCCAGCCCGCTCTACGTTGTGACCCAAGTCTGGTATCTGACCCTGCTTCCGTCTCCTGTTGCCGAATCCAGCCCGCTCTACGTTGTGACCCACGTCTGGTACCTGACCCTGCTTCCGTCTCCAGTTGCCGAACCCAGTCTGCTCTACGTTGTGCCAGTCGCCTGGTGTCTGACTTCCTGCCTGTCTTCGACAACGCGAGTTCGCCTGAATCCCTCCTCCAAGTGTTCCTGAGCGCCTCAGCTCGTCTGTGCGTGAGTCAAGCCTGCTTCACCTCCTTCTATAAAGACTGTGTGAGCTTCTGTCACTGCATCGCCTGGGTGGCTCAGTCGGTAAGGCGCCCGATTGTGAACCGAGCTGTCGCGGGTTCGACCCCCGCTCAAGCCACAGCCTGTTCTCTGTTTCAACGGTGTGGGTGTCAGTTTTGGACTCCTCTGAGGTGCTGCAATCAGAGGAGTGTTCACCTCTTAAGTTCGCTGTTGCGGGTTGAAGCCCCGCTCAAGAATCAGCTACTCCCCTGTAAAGACTGTTTGAGCTCCTCTCCGTCCTCAGCTTCTTCCCTGAAAAGGCTGTGGGAACCGACAGCTGAACAGCTCCGGGTTAGCTCAGTCAGGAGAGCGCCCGTCCACAGATCTCCTGGTCGCGGGTTCGCAGCCCGCTCTGAACTGTTTCTGAACTTGGTTAATAAAGACTGTTCTAATTAAACTGCTTGCTTCTGGGTCCTACCTGCAAACGTGTCATTACCAGATTTATATGGAAACCTACTTGAGACAAGTTATGATTCGTTTGCATTTAAAAAAAAATATTTCTGCCTTCATTGTAACAACAATCAAACAGTTATCATACCTGCTGAACATCTCCATCAGTAAAGGGAAGCTTTGTTGATACATGGAACATGATCTCTCTCTGTCTGAAGACAGTGTAGACAGATTCAGATCCTGTCTGCCCATGGGATACATCCAGTCCACCACGAAACCTGTAACAATATGGTTGGTATTGGAGCTTATTTTCAAATATACGATAAGACTGGCAGTTAACTCCTGTGTCATGTTCAAAATAAATAGCTGGGAAAATAACTGTGTAATACTTCAGTGTAATGTATGGCATTCTAATTGTGTTCCTTATTAACCTTTCCTGTTCTCAGAGATTTTTCAATTTTTTTAATCCTCTCATTTTAACACTTTGCACCTTATTCTTAATTTTCATTATTTCACCAGTGCACTCCTAAAGTCACCCTTTAAAGTCTTGCAATTCAATGTTGTCCCCAAGAAGATTCAAAAACTCCTTGAAAGCCGGTGTCTCCTCATTGTTCCCAAACAGCTCTTCCTCAGATGTCTAAAACAAGATGGATATGATTGGTTTTAGATATAAGATTTAAATGCATGCACTTTTTTGCACACACACACACACACACACACTCACACACACACACACACACACACACACACACACACACACACACACACACACACATACATACATATGTGTGTGTGTATATATATATATATATATATATATATATATGTGTGTGTATATATATATGTGTGTATGTATGTATGTATATATATATTTATATATAGATAGATAGATAGATAGATAGATATGTACATATATATATATATATTTTTAAATTAGAAATGCCTAATTTCAATCCCAACATCTTTATAAATATGCTGTGGTGCCAAACAAAACTGTTAAAACGTATTCTAATGGTCACAGCTTGGCAAAGCCCATTGAGTCAGTTTTTGCAAAGACAAAAGTCTTGTCGCCTTGTCATATGTTGCACCCAATCCTAGATTACAGCCACACCTGTGATGAATAATTGATCACTCAATTAGTGAGTGTGTATATAGGGACCCCAGCACAACAGACCTTCACATCAACTGCAGCTTGACCTCTGACAACATGCCAAAGATTCACCCTGAGACCAAAGCTTTGATTATCCAGAGGCTGAAGACCAGATCCACTGCTGAGGTGGCTGACACTTTCAATGTGTCTCAGTACAAAGAATAAGAAAAAGATTTGAAGAGACTGGAGATGTTCTTGACAAGCCCAGGTTAGGCAGACTCCGCAAGACAACTGCTCGGGAGGACCATTTGTTGGTTTGAAAATCCCAAGCCATCCCCTTTTCCACTGCAGCAGAGCTCCACCAGGCCTGGTCACCTCAAGTTCCGATGTCAACCAGAACAGTTTGTAGAATTCTGTCTCGAAATGGCCTCGATGGTCGAATCAGTGCCCAGAAACCAGCACTAAACAAAAGGCAATAAAAAAACCATGTGGCATTTGCCAAGACCCACAGCCTACTAAAAGGATGGATGTTGGAGAGGTAGCAGAAGGTGGATTTCTCAGATGAATCTTCGGTTGAATTACATCACAGCCGCTGCAAATATTGCTGAAGACCTACTGGAGCCTGCATGGTTCCACAATTTACCCAAAAAACAGTTACGTTTGGTGGCAGAAAAATTGTGGTCTGGGGTTACATCTAGTATGGGGGTGTGCAGGAGATCTGCAGGGTGGACGGCACCAATAGCCAAAAATATCAAGAAGTATTAGCTACCTTTTACATTCCCAACCATGCTACCTTTTACGTTCCCAACCATGAAAGGGGCCACATTTTGCAGCAGGATGGTGCTCCATCGCATAATTCCATCTCTACTCTAAAGTTCCTCAAAATCAAGGTGCTCCAGGACTGGTCAGCCCAGTCACCAGATTTGAACATCATTAAGCATATGTGGGGTAGGATGAAAGAAGACGCATGGAAGATGAAACCAAAGAACCTAGATGAACTCTGGGAGGCATGTAAGACTGCTTTATTTGGAATTCCTAATGACTTCATCAATAAGTTGTATGACTCATTGCCGAACGGCATAGATGCAGTCCTTCAAGCTCATGGAAGTCAAACAAGATATTAAATTTGATATCACAGCACCACTACTTGATTTGCTGATGTTGCGCAACTTTTTTTTTTTTTAAATAAATGATTTGATCATTTTCATATTATTTTCTGTAGGTGACAAAACTTTTGTCATGCCAAAATCTGACCTGTTGTGTTCATTAAATGATCAGTCTTTCTTATATATATATATATATATATATATATATATATATATATATATATATATATATATATATATATATATATATATATATATAAATTAACAGCATTGGTAATTACCGAAATCTTTTTTTTATCTTTTTGTAATGTTTAATACAGCATAAGTAGAGGCTCTTTACCTATTTAACTTTTCAATTTCACTGTTGTACCAAAAATAGTGAAGCACATTGCTATTTCTTGATTAAGATGTCAAATTATTATTATTATCATCTTAACAAATCTGGATTTAATAGATTCAAAGATTGATCACACAAAAGTCGCAACAGCTCTCTGAAGGTCTGGCACGATAGACCAGAGCCACCTCCCAGGAACGTTCAAAACCTGGTGCTATCAGTTCACCTTGTACCAGTGGATGATGTGGCCATTAAAACTGGGCGAGATATCACTAACCACGGTGGCCAAACTGGACATGAAGGCAAACAACTACAACCGCAAATGGCTAGGGCTACCCCGGTGTCTCTCCACAGCAGGCCTCTTTGGAAATAACATACTCAGGCTCCCACTTAAATCCCTTGACCTGGGCTACAAGCAGGAGAAGGTCAGGCTTATCCTGGAACTTAAAGGCTTAGTAGACCCCTGCGTGCAGAACTCAGAGGTGGCAGTCCGAACAGGGAGGAAGTGGAAGGCAGAGCAAGCAGTCGCCCAAGCTATCAGCCAGCTGAAACACCAGGAGATTGTCGGACGGGTACAGCCAGGTAAATATGGGCTTGGGTAGGTTCCAGGCACCAGGCTTTGGTCCCAAGCCTCCAAAATGGAGAGGAAAGAGATGGGGGTGTCTGAAATAATCAGGCTAGAGGCTGAGTCTTACAAGATTTCAGCAGTCAGCCAGCAGCGCTAAGGAAGATGGACTACCTGGGAAACTGTGACCAACAGAGCTGTCACATGGGCCGATATGTGGAAGACTCCACAAGCAAGGCTGAGTTTTCTCATTTGGTCCACATACAACACCCTCCCAAGCCCAAGAAACCTCCAGTTGTGGTATGGCACTGAAATAAACTGCCAACTCTGTGACACCCCAAACCCCAGCCTGCAGCATATTCTAACAGGCTGCAAAGATGCACTGAACCGGTACCTTGGCAGCACGACAAGGTGCTGCGAAAGCTGGCGGGGACCTTGGAAGTGCGCAGACTTGAGGCAAACAAGACCAGCACCTCAGGCTCGCAACAATGGATCCAGTACGTAAGGCAGGGAGTAGGGGTGCAGAATACCAACAAGAGGAGGCAGTCCCTGTTGGCACCTGGAGGGGAGTGGGAGATGAAGGTTGACCTGAATCGACAGCCCCAGTTCCCCCTTGAGATCACTGCAACCTCCCTCAGACCGGACATCGTCCTGTGGTCAACACCAGCAAGGACTGTGATCATGGCAGAGCTCGCAGTGCCATGGGAAGAAGGCATGGAAGTGGCCTATGAGAGAAAGCAAGAGAAGTACAGTGAGCTCAAGGCAACATGTACAGAGGCTGGATGGACGGCATCAGTACATCCAGTCGAGGTGGGCTGCAGAGGCTTCACAGGAAAGTCCCTGCAGTACTTCCTGAAAACTCTGGGAATCACTGGATGCAGACAGAGGAAGGCACTCAGGGAGCTGGCTGAGGAGGCAGAACAGGGGAGCTTCTGGATCTGGCTCAGAAGAAAGGACCCAAGATGGCACAGAGGATCATAGGGCCAGCTGCAGGGGCGGTAGAGAGACGTCCCTATCGCTGCCCCACCACCTGGAGTTGCTCTGGGATCAAGGGGTGAAACATCTGTTAAGCGTGGCTCTCAGCTGACAACTCTGCAGCTGGCCCTACGGCACCAGTGGAGGTGCGCCAGGCAGAAATACCTTGCAAGCAGGGATGCTTGTGCTTCTAACCATAAAACAATGCCAGGAAGAATGCAGGCTTTCATCAAGGTCAAAGGAGGCTTTGTAAAATAGTATCCTTTTGGTTATTATGTGTGGATAAAGGTCTTTTTCATCATTTCAGTTTTGTTATTTGCCAAATAAATAACAATACCATTTCATAGATTTCTAAAATATTTAGAAAAACCTTTTTTATGACAGGGCATCTAACAAATTTGTTAAGCAATGTTAATGTAGACATATTAAACCTGACCCCAGCTTAGTCACTCACCTGTCCGAACTTCTGGTAAATGATTCCAAATTTGAAAGTGTTGTTCACCTCATGTTCATCATAGGCAACAATCAACTGGGATCCCTTCATGAAATGTACATAAAAAGAATCAGTATCTCACTCTTACTGTAAAATATTCCTTCTGCTACTGTTCGTTCATTGTTTTCTGTTACTTCTGCATGTGTCAAGGATGTATTTATTTGGCCAGTCTTACATAAGTTACATGCAACAAACTGTAAAGCTCTTAAAGGTGTAGTCAGCAAACTTCTAATCTTCTAATCTAATGCAGTATTTGTCAAATTCACCGTATTTCTCCTCTCCATCCACAAGATGTCCCCACTGACAGCATGTTGAAAAAAAAGTCCGTGTTCAATACACAGCCTTGGCTCTGAATTTCAGCAGGTAAATACTGTGGCTCGGGCCGAGTTACCAAAACAGGGTAAATCCCCCCACATCCAGGGGGCGATCATACTCATGCGCAGATCAGACAGAGGGGGGAGGGGGAGTAGTAGGTAGCATAGCGTACACAGTTAGAGTAAGAGAGAGATACAATATGTGCAGTAGCAATGGCTGAAAAACAGCCCAAAAGAAAAAGGTCAGAGGAGCAGAAAGTGAAAAAGAAGGGCTTTGACCATGAAAGAGCAAAGACCCGAGTCAACATTGGTGTTGCTTTCTGACGGTGGAGGGAACTCCGCCAATTGAAAGACCTGAAAACGGATGCGGATGTCGTCGTCTTTCTGCTGGATAGGTAAGCAACATTAGCTTTGTGGTGCTGCACATAACAGCAACAGCCGTCAGGCATTCATCTTATTGTCTAATCTGCCAGAATGTACTGTTGTTGTGATGTTATCAATATTGTCAGTCAAGTTGTCTGACGAGTCGGGGTTACTTTAGCTACGTTGGTCAGCTACGCAGTTTCTACGGCCGTTTCCATGACGATGCATGTCCATCAGCTTTCGGGGATGGAGCCAGGGGTGAGGTATGAAGGGAGAGGTGGGTCTAAATTTGTTCATAAACAACCTATCCACTTGTTTTCTCCCACATCGCTTACTACACCTTTAAGGAAGGCTGCGGTCTTGTCAACACAGATGCTCACAGGAGGTCATTTTGATTGGCCTTTGTCGGATTGCTACCCTCTTATGCTATCAGCTGCTTCTTAAGCTGCACTGACTAAGAGGGCTGATGATGGGATAGAAGGGCTTGTGAATTTAATTAGTTGCAGTGTAAACCTTGGACCCTCCAAACATTAAACACCCATTTAACGTTTGAAGTAGATTGATCAAAAAGAGACAAAAAGAAAAACAATATCAATTTTATAAACATGCAGTTTGGGACTTTTTAAAGTATATATACTTACCCTTGGGTACAGCACGGGGTTAAACTTTAGCCCTGTGGCATCATCACATAGAATCTTGAGGAGAAAAAAATGCATTATAAGTTAACACCGTTAAAGAAAAATATAACGGAAAATGTGAACTGAAGTGCTGGTCTATTTTACATAATTTATAATCAATACTCAAAAAGCTTTTCTTGAAGACAACAGAACTTATCAAAGTAAAAAAAAAAAAACACCTGCTTGATTGGATTTGTCTAATAAAACACCCAGCTAGTACTTGTAGAAAAAAGATAAATAAAAGCAAATTTCATCTGCTTCAGTTTTAGAGGGAAGTAATCAGATGTGTCTGTTGAGAAGCTGACAAAATGTTCTTTGTCATTGTTTGGAGACTTTTTCAACAAGGCGCATCAATACAGCAATATCTCACGCTCACTATTTTGACACATATTATTTCTTTGTTTTATTTGCTTTTTTATATTTAGTCCACTACTTCAATTCCAGTGGTTATTTTGAAGTTTTCAGTGCCAGGTTCTGTTCTTCATCTGTACACAAGATGGCAGCGAGCACAGACGCAGTGGCTCGGGGCTCCTACTGCACTGTATGATTGCGCCGAACATAATGTTGTTGTTATATTTCTTATGACAATGAAAATAAATAACTGAATCAAAATGCATTGAATTGAACTGAATTGATTCAGAAGGATTTACAAATTGGTAGTATTTCTAAATTGGTTAAAAAGGAGTGTTAAAAATCCAGGAAAATGCTTGTTTTAACACCTTATGAACACACATAACTTACCTTAGCTACCTCTGGCACGCTGGGTAGCTGTCTGATGCCTGTTAAAGATACCCTGTCATAGATAGTTTTGTTCCTTGACCTGCAAATGAACAACAAAAGGGATGTGCCAATAAGACTATACTCTGTTTTTTTTTTTATTCCTGTCCTCTTTCAATTAAAAAAGTGTCAGAAAGAGAAATATCAACAGAGAGTAAAAAAAAAGAAAGCAAAAATTAATGTAGGGTATTTGCAGTTGTACAAAACCCCAAACAAGTGAAGTTGGCACGTTGTGTAAATCTTAAATAAAAACAGAATACAATGGTTTGCAAATCCCTTTCAACTTATATTCAATTGAATACACAGCAAAGACAAGATATTTAATGTTCGAACTGGTAAACTTTGTTATTTTTTGCAAATATTAGCTCATTTGGAATTTGATGCCTGCAGCATGTTTCAAAAAAGCTGGTACAAGTGGCAAAAAGACTGAGAAAGTTGAGGAATGCTCATCAAACACTTATTTGGAACATCCCACAGGTAAACAGGCTAATTAGGAACAGGTAGGTGCCATGATTAAGAGTCTGGGTGTCATCCTCGACAGCACACTCTCCTTTCAGTCTCACATCAATAACATCACCTGGTCCGCTTACTTCCACCTCCGAAATATCAACCGCCTCCGCCCCTCCCTCACTCCTCACAGCACCTCCATCCTTGTCCATAGCCTTGTCACCTCCCGTCTAGACTTCTGCAATTCACTCCTTTTCGGCATCCCACAAAAGTCACTCCATAAACTTCAACTGGTCCAGAATTCAGCTGCCCGTATCATCACCAGAACCCCCTCCCACCATCACATCACCCCCATCCTGCAGCAGCTCCACTGGCTCCCGGTCAAGCATAGGATAGAATTCAAACTGCTCCTGTATACCTTTAAGGCCATCCACAACCTCGCCCCTCCATATCTGTCGGACCTCCTCCACATCGCCACTCCAGCCCGCTCCCTCAGATCCTCCTCCTCCTCCACCCACCTCACTGTGCCCTCTGCTCGCCTCAGCACCATGGGGAGCAGGGCCTTCAGTCGCTCTGCTCCCCAGCTCTGGAACTCTCTCCCACCGGGCCTCAGAAACCTGACCTCCCTGTCTATTTTTAAATCCAGACTCAAAACCCACCTGTTCAGAACTGCATATTCCTTACCATAAATATCCCACTCTCATCCACTTATCCTTCACTGACTGTTGTATTTTGCTGATTTTATAGTTCTATTGTTTGTTGATTTTATTGTTGTTGTTGTTTTATCCTGTACAGTGTCCTTGGGTGTTTTGAAAGGTGCTTTCAAATAAAATGTATTATTATTATTATGATTGGGTATAAAAGCAGCTTCCCTGAAATGCTCAGTCATTCACAAGGATGGGGCGAGGGTCACCACTTTGTGAACAAATGCGTGAGCAAATTGTCCAACAGTGTACGAACAACATTTCTCGACGAGCTATTGCAAGGAATTTAGGGATTTCATCATCTACGGTCCATAATATCATCAAAAGGTTCAGAGAATCTGAAAAAATTACTGCACGTAAGCAGCAAGGCCGAAAACCAACATTGACTGCCCGTGACCTTCGATCCCTCAGGCAGTACTGCATCAAATATCGGTATCACTGTGTAAAGGATATCACCACATGGGCTCAGGAACACTTCAGAAAACCACTGTCAGTAACTACAGTTCATCGCTACATCTGTAAGTGCAAGTTAAAACTCGACTTTGCAAAGCCAAAGTCATTTATCAACAACACCCAGAAACGCCGCAAGCTTCGCTGGAGCTCATCTAAGATGGACTGATGCAAAGTGGAAAAGTGTTCTGTGGTCTGATGAGTCCACATTTCAAATTGTTTTTGGAAAATGTCGTTGTCGTGTCCTCCGGACCAAAGAAGAAAAGAACCAGCTGGACTGTTATAGGCGCAAAGTTCAAAAGCCAGCATCTGTGATGGTATGGGGGTGTATTAGTGCCCAAGGCATGGGTAACTTACCCATCTGTGAAGGCACCATTAATGCTGAAAGGTACATACAGGTTTTGGAGCAACATATGTTGCCATCCAAGCAACGTCTTTTTCATGGACGCCCCTGCTTATTTCAGCAAGACAATGCCAAGCCACATTCTGCACGTGTTACAACAGCGTGGTTTCGTAGTAAAAGAGTGCGAGTACTAGACTGGCCTGCCTGTAGTCCAGACTTGTCCCCCATTGAAAATGTGTGGCGCATTATATGAAGCCTAAAATACAACAACGGAGACCCCAGACTGTTCAAGCAAGAATGGGAAAGAATTCCACCCTAAAAGCTTCAAAAATTGGTCTCCTCAGTTCCCAAACGTTTACTGAGTGTTGTTAAAAGGAAAGGTGATGTAACACAGTGGTAAAAATGCCCCTGTGCCAACTTTTTTTGCATTGTGTTGCTGCCATTAAATTCTAAGTTGCTGATTATTTGCAAAAGAAAATTAAGTTTCTCAATTCGAACATTAAATATCTTGTCTTTGCAGTGTATTCAATTGAACATAAGTTGAAAAGGAATCATTGTATTCTGTTTTTATTTACGATTTACGCAACGTGCCAACTTCACTGGTTTTGGGTTTTGTACATGCTTTTCACTGTCAGCTTTCAAATAGTATCAGCTGGCCACGCTCCCAACCAATGAATTAGTGATCAAAGCAGCATTACTTTATTATTTTCCTGCCTTTTGGTTTTCATAACACTAACTGTAATAATGACATGGAAACCTGTAAGTGACAAAGTTACCAATCTGTTCAGAGTTAACAATGTCAAAGGCAAAGGAGAACCAACGTTTTAAGTTGTTACGATCACTGAAAGATGTGTAAATTACAGCTTTAAAGATTAGCAGATGTTGCTATTGTATTTTAGTCTTAGAACTACAATTAGTTGATAGATCTTGTAGTTATACATAATTTCTGATTTACTTATTTAGTACCAGAAGTACAAAACAAGAAGAAAACAAATTGAGAAATCAACAGAACAACTAAACAGAAGCGGACATTTAAAGAGTTGTGCTGACCTGACAAGAGGGAATGGGGTTCATTTAATAAAAAAACAAACCCACAAAAAGGAGATTATGTGAATATCTTATCAATATTTGTCCACATATGTACAGTTTAAGACATTGAAACTAAGAATTACTACCGACAGTATATTTCTCTATGTACCTGAACATGATGCGCAGAAACTCCTGTCCCTCAGCCTCCTCATGCTTTAGTGACATTATAAGGTTGCCTATGCTGCTGCCAGTGCAGTAAAAGTTCATGTGTTCCTTGATGTGCCAGTGTAGAAAAAAGGGAAAATGAGACAAATAATTGACCATTTTATACACAAGACAAGCCAAAATACATGACTTAACTAAAAAAAAAAAAATACAGGTGCACAAACCTTGCCAAGGAAATGTTTGCGGTAAGCATGAGCAGTGATGTTAGACTCCAGGCGGTAACTGTGCCCCTCACCAGGACTCATGCCTTCATCCTCATCTTCCTCCGCACAGAAGCTGCATTCTGAGGAGGAAGGACTCGCTGCTAGTGCCTCTACATCCTCAATCCAGAAACCCCCAAACTGTGGCAGGATAATCTGGGGGTACGGACCACCTTTCTCCAAAACCTTAAATACAAGAAAGAATTAAAGTATAGCGACTAGTATTTTCTTTCAGGAATTTTACCTTCAAATCCATGTGGTAATATATGTCAAATACTTAAACTTAAATTCAAATGTTTTATATTTTGTCAGAAACAGTCCCAATGCTGTTGGTGCAAACTGACTGCATCATTTTTACTCCTGTTATCAATTGCACAAGCAATCATAGTAGATTACCCGCAACATTCCCACTAATAGCACATGGAATTTTACAGTTTGCACATGCAATTTAGTTTAGTTTTGTTATTTGGGATATTAGTAGATCTGGCCCCAGGAGTGTATTATGTGAGGAGAAATTACTCACATCTTCAATTCGAGGATAGGGGATGTAGTCATCCTGTGAATTAAAGGACATACACAGTATTGAAATTAAAACTATGAATGTTGGTAAAATCCATTAACCATAATCCATCAACACAGTATTAACAGATATGACAGGTTTAAGCAACTAACACAGACACCAAAAGGTAAGATATTTGGAGTATTGAGTATTGGGCAGTATTGCACAGCATGGCATGCAATGTCTCCAGAAAAATAGCAGAACAAGTTACTCCTTACAAATGGCACAACCATTTTGATTCCATAGCCCCTGGTTGAAAGTTGTCTTCTTACATAGCACAGCTCCTCTGTGGCCCCAGGATACTGTTGTGTCCTCTCTACAGTGATTAAGGGCACTTCTTGAGTGCAACAATCCATTTATATAGTGCAACAGAAGATTTTGGTGCATCTTGATGCTTTTGACTTGAAACCAAACCTTAACTAAAATGGAACTGATACTGATACCCATAAGGGGGACACACCTCATTTCATGTTTAAAAGCGTGTTTGATTACCTATTAGCTACTGTAGGATTAAACTTAGACATCATACACAAGACTAATATTTATTGAATGCATTTATGCTAAGTTTGGACATGTTAATCTGTGCCCAAGAGAGGACACTGGATGGACGGTGCTTAATAAATTTGACAGACCACCCAGCATTAAAACTAGAAAACATTAATATGGAACATCAGTAGGGCAGTGCATTAGTGCGCTTGGTCAGTAATCGGAAAGTAGCAGGTTTAACAGCCATGTGTCACCTGGTCCCTGCTGCAGGTGGCACATGGCTATGTGTCCTTGGGCAAGACACTTAACCCCTGAGTTGCTAACACTGCTGCGTCAGTGGTATGTAATGGATATGAAAGAGCATGAAAGTGTTAGATGATAGTGATGGACACCTGATATAGAAACTCAAACCATCAGTAAGTGAATTTAAGCTAGTGGTTGTTAACGGGTAGATGTGACTTGCAGTGTAAAAAGCAATTTTGAATAGTCAAATACTAGAAAAGTGCTATACTGTATAAGGTCAAGCCCATTTAATATTTTCAAAATCTTTCCCAAATTTTAAATTGTGTTGTTTTGGAAATTAATTAACAACAGAAATGAATGATTTCAAACTGAATTCCCACTGTGATACCTAAATTTCAGTCAGCTCACTTGACTCCTCTGAGAAGTTATAAGTAATCAAGCATTACATTCAACCTCTACAACTAATTTTCTGTTCAGAAATGCAAGTAAATATCTGTAATTTGCCATCTTTTTATCAAGGCATAATAATACACTTCACTATTTTTACAGTCTGTTGTGTAAAACAGTTAATTTGAAAATTCACACATATATAATAAACACACTTGCATTAAAATATTATTGTGGTTATTAATAATGGTGTATTAACCATAAGAAAAATATTTTAAAAGATTTTGGTTATAACCAGTTTTGTTAATTTAGGGCAGCTGCGGCATAATCCTTACACTGAGTGTTGGCTTAATGAGTTTGTTAAGCACTGTATATATGCCCTAAATAAGAGGTAGGTAGCTTCCAGCACCATTATTTTTTTCAGACGACTTTGCCTTGTATCCTAAAAGGCATTACAATACAAAACATTCCATTCAATAATTCAGGCTTATAGTCACAATGCTGAGGTTAAGATCACTACTCTGCTTCACAAAACTGTAGGCTAAGAACAATATTTGGTTGACTAATGGTAAAATAAAACAATCAAAAAAAATTATTATTATTATTTTCAAATTGTCAGCTAATAACATGACTTTTTTGATTATCTCAAACTTTAAAGTCATCTAGCATTTGCTTGCCCACTGGCTGCATCAGCGATACAGTAACCAATATAAATAGGAGCTTAAAGATAGAGGTACAGAACTGTATCTACAGTTTACATATGCAAGTGTAAACATCCAGTAAGTCTTCTTTCAAGCACAGATAACTATTTTCAAAATTAAAATAGTTTTGTTAAATTATCTTAAGGTTCTGTTAAACATAAATTATAACCATGACTTTTAATTGCCTTATTAGTCACTATTCCATTAGGAATGATAGAATAAAAAAGTTAATAAGACCATAAAAAAAAAAAAAACATCATAGTTGGACATAACAGCCTATATGTTTGAGGGGGACACCTAAACATGGTCATTGAGGGAATATGGTAACTCAAGTTTGCTTAACTCATGATTAGGCGGATCAACATTTATATGAGTGTTGAGAACAGAACACGGGTATAAAAACATCAGCATGGTAACATAAGATAAATTATAGAATGGTGATAGAGAAAGCCATGCAAAGAAACAGAGTAGTTGGTGACAAAAAAACAAACTTGTGAGTTGTGTACTGTTGTGTCTGCTGTCTTGTCACACCTTCCATTTTTTGGTATCTTCAGTTTTTGGAACCTTACAAGTGTCCACGAAGCAGCATGAAGAGGAAAAGCAAAAAAGTAAAAAAGATGATTCAGTCTTTTTGAATAATTGTGCAAAAGCATGATATCTATTTTCATCCACTTTGTTAGCAGGTGGCAGTTGGTGAGTCATGCCTAATAACTCCCTCCAAATTCAAATCTACACCGTGTCCCAAAGTTCATGCACCCCAATGGGCACATTTTTGTCTGTTTGTCTCCAAAATGGGTTGCACCTGATCAGGTCGTTGTGAGGTTGTTTAATTAGTTTATCTGTCCATGATAAGCCTATAAATTTCTTGGTTGGCCATAAAGCATGTTACTGAGAGAACCTTTTTTGTAGTGTTGCCACAATGGCCAAACAAAAATCTGGAAAAGCTGCACTTTCAAAGCCTTAAGTCTGTGCTCAAGCCATTGCCTTGCGCAGGGCAGGGAAAACTTGCAGGGAGGTAGCTCAGGACCTTGGCAGAAGCATATAATGGGTGAAGAAGTGGTGGCAGAGATACCAGAACTGTGACTCCCTTGAAGACATGCCCCGTGCAGGTTGCCCCTCAGTTCTGAGTTCGAGGGCCAAGGACCTCATCTGCAAGGCCAAGGGAAGGAGACACCTATCCTGCCACAGACTCAGTTGAAGACTGAAAAATCTTGGGGAAGCAGTCTCTAAGAGTACCATCCATCGTTTTCTGACTGAGAAACTGGGTCTGAGAGCATACAGAAGACTCGCCTTACCAAACTGAAAAAGGAGAAGCGGCTTGCTTTTGCAAAGAAGTATGCTAAAATGACCCCAAGAGACTAGGAAAACTGGGTTTTCTCTGATGAGTTCCCTCTCTACTTACTTCCAACTCCCAACAGCCAAAACGACAGCATTTACAATGACAATCCAATGGAAGTACCACCTTCTGAACAGGTCAAGTTCAGCGCCCACTGCATGGTCTGGAGGGCGATGTCTTCTTCAGGGCTGTCTGAGTTGCATGTTGTACCCCAGGGCACTACAATCAACAATGAGTATTATGTTAAGAATATTTTCCAGCCAGTGCTACTTCCCATACTCACCAGAAAGAGGAAATCAGGCCCTGTCACCGATAGGAAGATGTTCAACAGGCAGGCGGAAATAGTCTTCATGCAAGATGGTGCCCCCGCACATACTGCTAGTACAACTCAGCAGTGGTGTTCTCAGCAGCTTCCTGGCTTTCTGCACAAAGAGGAATAGCTACCCAACTCCCCAGACCTCAACCAGATTGAGAGATGCTGGGGTATCCTGAACAGTCGGGTCTTCCACAGCCCACCCCATACCACCATGAAGTACAATGCAAGGGCTGTGCGGGAGCGGGGCAACATTGAGCCTTCTATGCCCAACAGGCTGAGGGCAGTAATAAAGATGGGTGGGGGAGGGGTACACTGGCTTTTGAAGAAATGCTTTCTGTTGAATATGCACAATGTGAGTTGACTTTTTCTGTGGTGCACGAACTTTTGGGACACGGTGTAAATGTATATGCATATATGTGTATCCATAAAATGAAGAGTTTTATGCCCCATTACAGAGTGTCTTGAGACAACACCTGTAATGAATAGGCGTTATGCAAATAAAGATTGGTTAGTTGGTAGAGATTGAAATTCATACATGGGCACATTTCCACAACAGGTACACAGACAGTTAATTATCCTATCTGGCAAGGACAGGGTTTCTTCTCTTCACTTTGATGTGCTTTGGGTGTGAAAAACTAGAAAAAAAATGGCCAATTAGGATTCAGGATCAATCAAACTGCTTGTATTAGCTGAAAAGAAAAAATGCAAGTGCAAATGGTTAAATACAAAAACTTAAGTATCATTTCTGGATCACATTTAAAAACAGTCTGTATAAATACAAACAGGAGCCCCAATACAATCTCACAGACTAATCCTAAAACAGACGGACCCATATGCACGCACACACACAGAAAACCTTGCACATACTCTGACAGTCAAACAAAACTTCATATCAGACAAACTTAGGCTACGTTCACACTGCCGCCCTTAAAGGATAAGTTCAGTTTCTACAGCTTTCACATTGTTTATAGAATGAAGTAGAATAATATACTCACCCAGAAGGCATTCCTGATTCAAACAGTGCTTCGGGAGATATTTAGATCCAAAATTGAGCGGCGGACATCCGTATAATGGTAGCACACAGGGCATGTATAGCGCTGCTCCTAAAACTGCATTAATCATCCAAAAACTCATTAGTTTCACCAATATTTCATCATGGTCCGCTCGCGCTACTCCTCCACGACAGTCCGGTGTCACTCCACCCATGCTTTTGTGACTGTGCTGACCTCTGAACTGAAAACTTTCTTTACGGCTGCTGCACATGCGCAGTACGGCTCATTGTTTCAGCGGCGACTGCCGGCTACTCAACAACTTTCTTCTTCCAGTTTTGTGCAAAATGGACGAATATCTATCGGATGAAGATGTTGTGGACGAGAACTTTGAATATGATGGGTGTCCTTACAGTTTTGAGCCAGAGTTTACAGATAAGGAGCTCATCACATGGAGAACACGGAGGCAAAGAGAAGAACAGCTGGCCAGAGAGCAGTCTTCAGTTCAGAGGTCAGCACAGTCACGAAAACATGGGTGGAGTAACCCCAGACTGTCTCGGAGGAGTAGCGCGAGTGGACCATGATGAAATATTGGTGAAACGAATGAGTTTTTGGACGATTAATGCAGTTTCAGGAGCGGCGCTATACATGCCCCGTGTGCTACCATTATATGGATGTCCGCCGCTCGATTTTGGATCTAAATATCCCCTGAAGCACTGTTTGGATCAGGAAAGCCTTCTGGGTGAGTATATTGTACTACTTCATTGTATAAACAATGTGAAAGCTGTAGAAACCGAACTTATCCTTTAATGCTCAATTCAGATTCATTGCGCAAATCCCATTTTTTTGTTTTGCTAATCAGATTACACCTTTAAATGTGGCCTGAATGCACACTGTGATGTCAGCAGCTCACACTTTGACTTTGAAAAAATTTGACCCAAGGTTAACTGCCGATCCCTGCTGTGGAATGACGTCAAAGTGGCATTAAATGCAACCTGGCTGTTCAGACCACGGTCACATTCAAGAAAATCTGATACATATCTGATTCAGTACCACATTTGAAAGTGGCCTGAGTCTGATTTGAAAATGTAAGATTCAATGCGACTTGTGCTGTTCACACAGAAACAAATCAGATACAGGTGACATTTGAGCCAAAAAATCAGGTTCAGATCACTTTTGACTGCAGTCTGAATGTAGCCTTTCACATATAAAAGGCCCTAGTTTGATTGCGTGAACCTTATGGTGTACAGTGATTAGGGGCCTGCTGGTCTATATTTTGCTACTTTGATGATACAGAATCTTGAGTAAAGCCTGGCAAAGGGCACAAATAGGATGGATCATGTGCCTTGATTCTAAAGTTATGCTCATAAGTTCAAATTCCCCTTCAAAATTTGTGAAAAATTGTCCATTTATTTCAGAAAACATTTTTCATCACGGAAAAACTTTTTGTTCATTCAGGGTTAGAGGTCAGATGAAAGTACCTGTTGTCACACAAATGTTTTTGCACAATTAATACATTACGACAAGTTGAATCAACCAACAACCCTGATCAAAAGGATTCAATCCCCTGAAGGTTTGGCCTGATATTATGCACACAAGATGACACAAACAGGTTTAATGGGCTAGTAAGGGTAACTGCCCATACTTGCCAACTGTTTGTGCGTAAGTAGTGCCAGTATATAAATAGCCGACGAGTCTCTGGGCTCTTGATAGACCCCTGCATATTTACTCTTGTGCTGCACTGACTTATGCTAGGTTCTGGGGCATATGAAAAGCAAAAGAACCATCAAAGGACTTGCAGGATGAGGCAGTTGAACTTCATAAACAGGAAAGGATATACAAACCTCTAAACATTTGAGAATGTCAATTAGTGATAAACTCCAAAACAGAAGTAGAATAAAGGGGTTCTGTTGACATATAGCCATGGTCAGGGGAACAACAAAAATTTCAGCTACAACTGCCAGTAAAATTGTTTAGGATGAAAAATAAAATCTCCTGAATAACTTCAGGTGACATACAGACTTCTCTGCTGAAAAATGATGTGGCTGTTTCAAAATACACAATAAAGGAACACTTGAAGAAAAATGGGGTGGGTGGTAGAATTGTGAAACCAAGCCTCTATGCCAGTACCACAAAACAGCTTACAATATGATAAACAGCACCTGGACAAGCTTAAAAGGTTTTGGACCAAAATCATTTTGAGTGATGAGACTAAAGGCCCTAATTTTGTGGTGCAGTGCAGGGTGGCGCAGAGTGGGGGAGCCTGGCGCACCCAGCGCATTTCGTGTGGCACACCGCTGTGTGCAAGGGATTTGGCAATTTGGTAGATCGGCTGCACAGAGACAGGTGTGACGGCAAAAGAGGGGGAGGTGTCAGACAAATTTAGGTTGGCGCAGTGACAATTTCATGCCAAAAAAGTGCAAGGAAGGTGAGCTGAAAGCTAATCTGCTCCAACCTGGTCTATTCTCAGCGCAGGCGAAGCGCACGCTTCAAAGCTGTAAAATGGTGACAGGCGCACAGTGTGTATATGTCACCAAAACCTCAGAGGCAGGTTTCCAGAGTGTCAGGCACATTTTAATACAATAAACAATCACAGCAATCTCTTTTTTATGTACCCGTCTGAACCAACATATACATTTGTATATATATTAATTATATATTAATTATATATTAATATATTATTTCTCTGTATTAATTCTCCCATCACATCTGATGTCGGATTTAAGCTGTTTGTCATAATGGAAACTTAACCTGATGGCAGCTGGAGTGTGATGCACATCTCACAAGCCAACAACAAACAGCCTCATCATCCGACACTGAGTATATACTGGCTTCACTCATTTCATGAAATTCAAAGAAAAGAGGGAGAAAAAGACGGAGCATTACGGATAACATCTGCGAGGTGGTCCACAGGGTGACGCGCATCGGAGGCCACGATGCATGCTCTGATTGCCCCTTCACTCTCTCAGTTGCTGTAAACCCGCTACCGGGCCTTTCCAGCACAGTGTGGCCACGGTGGCAGGGATCAGTCAGACCAATCAGTCGCTGTGCCTGTCCCACAGTGCATTTATAGGCAAAAGAGGTGTTCATTTGATTTGTGAAGGTTACACCCGGCTGTGTTCAACTCACTCACACCTTGTCTCCTCCCTCTCTGGCACTTGTGGCAGGGACAGAGGCGTGGATGTATGTAAGTATGCTGGACACACCCTTTCAGCCCGGCGCAAGACAGGGTCTGTGCCTGGTCTATGAAATTAGAGCCCTAAGATTGAGCTTTATGATCACAACCATATATTTTTTGTTTGTAATCACCCCTACTTTGAAGCATGGAGGTGGATCTCTGATGTTTTGATGGTGTGAGTTATGGAAGCACAGGTCAAAACTAGAAAAATTGCATTCCCTTGCAGCAAATGCATTGAAAAAAGAAAATGTGAAATGAAAATGCCAAAAGCAGGGCAAACAGAGTCGACAATGTGAAAATATGACAAAAATAGTTTGAAGCATTAAAAGAAAGCGGAATACAGTAAAACATGTGGAATAAACATGTTTAAAGTTGTATAGGGAAAACAAAAAATGAATAAATGTGACATTAAACTGAAGAACGCTACAGAAATTTTTGGCCACCCGGAAGAAGTTCAAATATATGATTAAAAGATTTAAATTTGTATGGCCTAAAATGACAAAGACTGCAATCAGTAGCGTACGTGTGAAATATGTAATCAAACGTGCATTTTAAAGATAGGAAAAATAAGAGTTGTAAGGAAATGAAAGCTTGATGATAGCCTATGACATCCCGACTGACAGGAAAGCAGCCAGATGCATACATGAAGAAGCTAATCAACAGTCTGTTTGGATACACAGATGACATGTACCCAGGCCGCAGGAGGGACAGTCAGCGACGCTACTGTTAAGTAACGAGGTAGTGATATGCCCTTTCAACAGGACAATTGGTAATGTGATCCATATGCGTATTGACAGCATTGAAGTGGAACTTGGTCTTTAGGTTGAACAAGCTGTCCCTGTACCCTAACTGTGCTAGTTTATTGCACGGTTGTTGATTGTACCTTCTCTATATGGTTATGCCGTTGTGAAGGGCCGAGTTCTGGGCCCCTTCTTCTCGGTTAGGCAGGCTACCAGTGAGAGAGTTGATGGAGAAAGAGAGAGTGAGAGTTCATGATGAAGCAACAGGAGCCTACTGCTCCAGAGTGGAGGTACAGAGGCAGACTATTGGTGAGAGAGAAGAGGGAGAGAGACTGTCAGCTGGCCTGCAATAGCCAAAAAACAAAAAACAAACAAACAAAAAGGGCTGAAGTGTTTGTCTACCATGAAGAAGTTGTAATTGGTGGCTAAAAGAGTCAAAATTTGTGAGGGCTAAAATGACAAAGACTGTAAGAAATAAGCATGATAAAGGATGAAAAAATAAAAGTTGTATAGAAGTGAGAGGTTGCAATTGTGAACCTGTGACATCCAGACTAATGCTCAGCAGCAAACAGAGGCCTATGACACAATGCAGGATTAATGTCTTCGCGAGGGAATGCTTGTTTATCAATAGCATGAAGCCAGTTCATTTCTTATCGAGACAGATAACCATGGTAGCTTACTCTTAACGGCTAACCTGCTCTGGAGCAGGATAAGTTGGAGGTTGAATCTGATCCTGGGAAATGACCCACGCACTAGCCAATCAGCTTCTCCAAATCAATGGCCTGCTCTCTTCTCCTGAACACTGTAGAAGGAGGTACACAACTCTTGAGATGAGCATGAAGATGAGAAAGGGTGTCCTGATACTGATTTGACCATAGATCAACCTGACGATGTGATATGAGAGGTACCTTTTCTTGCAGCCTGGAATAATCTGTACCTGTGTGATATATTGGAGCCATTTCTTGCCCATGCGACCCGCAGGAGCAGTGAACTGACTGTCACACTGT
The DNA here is from genome assembly GCA_036419115.1 of Scarus forsteni. Lineage (NCBI taxonomy): Eukaryota > Metazoa > Chordata > Actinopteri > Labriformes > Labridae > Scarus > Scarus forsteni. The sequence continues at coordinate 468,715 of JAZDUH010000428.1, forward strand.
CATTGTGCATCGCCTGCTGTATAAACTTCACTTCTATAGCACCTTTCATACATTCAAATGCACCATAAAGTGTTTGACAAATAAAAGGGATATAATTCTTATGTGAAACAGCACATTATTCCTTCATGTCATTCCTGTACTTCATTCATGGTGTTTAAGGTTTTTTTTCTTGCTGATTCTTAAATTGTTAACCCTATAACGCCAATTGTATCATATTTGATACACACTTTTATAATACCTCTATCTACTCAATATGATCCAACAAATTACAAAAAAAACATCTTAATACAATCAGATAAATGATAAAAATGTCCTCAAATGGATTATCAGTTGCCAAAAACACCTAATATATCAAATGAGATAAGAAAAATCTATATGTTGAATTCTATGGACATTTTGATTTTAGTAGGATTTTAGCAGAAAGTGAAATAAAAATTTAATCTCCAAAAAATTAGAATTTTCTGGCTATAATCTACAGTCTTGGGCCTTACAGGGTTAATTTGGGCCAGACATCAGCCTGGTATGTTATCATGATTTCATTGTGACGACAACTGAAATCTTAAATGTAGCATGATATGACATTAAAACAGACCAACATACCAGACGCAGTTAAGTTTTTGTTTTTATTTTTTAACTGCTCCCATGACCTCCTCACTACAGAGGGATTGCATCTGGAGGAATGAAATGATAATTGTCAGAAATGCAAGACATTTGCACAGTATATTAATTCATGAGATCCATGAGTGTGATCAGTGTCAGATTGGTCCAATGAAGAGAAATTTGCGCATTTTCACAGTCTGCTATCCGTTGCCACGCATTTTATCTATGATATACAGCCGCTATATCCTTTCTCCAATATACTGGCTTTTTCATCATCATATTTTAACATTATCAGGTGCTGCTGTTCACATGTGAAATATGGAGCTCTGTTAGTGTATTTCCGGCACTTCTCAGCGGGTTTTCTGCTGTGAGTGGTCAGCTGCCTCTGAGCCCTCCCTTATACGTGCGTGGTCACGGCTCTTGATGAGACAATCCTGGGTTGAGTTACCGTGTTGATAATCTGTGTCGTGCTATCGATTATCCTGTAGCCATTGTTGTGGTTACTCAATCCTGGATTGAAGTGAGTTACTGGGAATAAGTTGACCACGCTTCGTAATATAGGCCTCAGCTGTAGTAATTCAAGGGTCTTTATTGAAGGCGCAGAGGCAAAAGTGTTATGTCTTAGCCAAGGGTCGAACCTAAGATCTCTAGTGCAAAAGTCAGCTACACTGCCACTGAGCTACAAGGTACACTCATACTGAACCTGAAGGAGCAGAGTATTCAGTGTCACTGGTATGTATGGACAGAGTGGGAAGTTAAGATGGGTATTTCCAGGCATATATATATAGATATATATATATATATAGATATATAGATAAATACACACAAAGAATGGTACATATTTTACAAATTCTGCCAGGGTATTATAACTTATGAGCACAACTGCACATGGGTGTGTTTTGGGCATAATGCAGTGCAAACCAAGCTTTGTTATCCAAGCTCAACAAAGCAATGCTGAGTGTTGGCTCTCATTCCTATAAATTATTACCTGTAGGTTAGCTATCCTTTTGCTATTTACACAACATTGCTAGTTGTTTTGTCTCTCTTTCAAACTGAATTATTCAACAGAAATCACTGGTTTTGCTTTCTATTGCTGGTGTAAAACACACTGGACAGCAATGCTGGGGTGGGGACTTTTTTAAGTTTAAGAGTTTCAAGTTAAGATGAGACCATTGTCATTCATCATCTTTAAATAGAGAAATATTTTTAGAATCACTAACAAAAAAAAAAGTTTGTTGTGTTATTAGGCATTATGCCAACAAAAACAGATTGATTGATTGATATACATAAGCATTAATCCTTGCCGTATTATCTAAAATCTTACTTTTTTTAAAGGTGTTTTCTATCAGATCTCTCATTGCAATTTTAGGCCAGTCTCTGTCCCAAGCGTATGGTTTGATGTAATTTTTATCACCTCATAAATCATAGGACTTTTAGGGTAGGCCACAGTTCAGATCTGTGCTGGAAGTCTGGGGCTTTCTTCCCATTTAATTTTTGAAATTAAAAATACACCACTATGGTAGTATTTCATAACTCTAAATACTTATTTATAACAAAAGTATTAAGCAAAATTAAATTTGATACATATGGCTTAAAAAACGAAGGTCTACATACTGTCTTTGTGCAATCCTTAATCTAATTAGTTTCATGTATTTTTCTTCCTATTATAATTATATATATAGAAATAAAAATATTCTTACGGCCACTGACTACTTTATTTTTCCTATATTTTTTTCACTTCAAACTGTTCTTTCTAATCCATGCCTTTATCTCATAGTTTCAATATCAATCAATCAATCAATCAATATATACATATATGTATATATATATATATATATATATATATATATGTATATATATATATATATATATATATATAGCAAAGACAAGATACTTAACATTTGAACTGGTAAACTTTGTTGTTTTTTGCAAATATTAGCTCATTTGGAATTTGATGCCTGCAACATGTTTCAATAAAGCTGGCACAAGTGGCAAAAAAGACTGAGAAAGTTGAGGAATGCTCATCAAACACTTATTTGGAACATCCCACAGGGGAACAGGCTAATTGGGAACAGGTGGGTGCCATGATTGGGTATAAAAGCAGCTTCCCTGAAATGCTCAGTCATTCACACACAAGGATGGGGCGAGGGTCACCACTTTGTGAACAAATGCGTGAGCAAATTGTCCAACAGTTTAAGACGTTTCTCAACGAGCTATTACAAGGAATTTCATCATCTATGGTCCGTAATATCATCAAAAGTTTCAGAGAATCTGGAGAAATTACTGCACGACACGTAAGCGGCAAGGCCAAACCAACATTGAATGCCCGTGACCTTCAATCCCTCAGGCAGTACTGCATCAAAAACCGGCATCACTGTGTAACTGTGCGTTCACACCAAAAGAGGCAAAAGCGGCCAAAGCGGCAAGCACGCCCGAGAAAGCGGACAGCGGCCAAAGCGGCCAAAGATTTTAGCCGCTCGTCACTTGACTGACGTCAACGTAAAATCTTGCTTGTCATTTAAAGGAGCCGCGCAGCGGACTTCTTCACAGCAGCAGCTGCTTGATGTTGTTCAACTTCAGCTTAAAAAAAAAAAAACTTCAGCTTAAAACATAGCATGAACATAACGTAAAATCACCATCTAATCAGTCACAAGCGGATTGACAGGCAGGAAGCAATTTACAAAGGAGATAATATTAATTTATCCACGACATAAAACTTTACAGTTTTGAAATATACCAAAATCCTGTGGTGGTAAGGAGCGCGTATTTGCACAGTGTGTGTTCGTGTGTGTGCGACATACTCTTCTGTCTCTCCCTCATCTTCCCTGCTCTCCTCGCCCTCCACAGGACCTTCATCAAGGTTGGAGGTGGAAGGACGCTTCTCCAAGAATGGGTCCAAAAACCCATCACGGAGGCATACCGCCACACACGGCCCACACCTCCAGCAGACCCACTTCTCTTCCTGTCTTTCTCTCTCCTCTTCTTCTTCCTGTAGTGGTCCCTCAGACCTATCCATTTTTTTTCTGCATTCTTCCGCTAATGCACAGAGAACACAAGCATTTTTGCCCTTTTTAAATGGCACTTCGTTTTCAAATTCTGCTGATAAAATGCTTTGTTGTGCAGCGTGGCATCCAGGACTAGAGACGCCGGAACTAGGAACCGAAGTTACATGCGTTGTCCTTTAGGGCCCGCTTACTCGAAGGACATCTCTACTCTGATTGGTTGCCACCGTTTGCCGCTGAACTGCGTCATAGCTAATTACCATAAAGTTGAACGAACTTCTCATCTGGTGCCGCTTTAGCTGCTTTAGCTGCTTTAGCCGCTTTAGCCGCTCAGGACGCCGGGCTCTCATTGAAAATGTATTAACTTCCGGCGTCGTTGCCGCTTTAGCCGCTTTTGCCTCTTTTGGTGTGAACGCACAGTAATGGATATCACCACATGGGCTCAGGAACACTTCAGAAAACCACTGTCAGTAACTACAGTTCGTTGCTACATCTGTAAGTGCAAGTTAAAACTCTACTATGCAAAGCCAAAGCCATTTATCAACAACACCCAGAAACGCCGCCAGCTTCGCTGGAGCTCATCTAAGATGGACTAATGCAAAGTGGAAAAGTGTTCTGTGGTCTAATGAGTCCACATTTCAAATTGTTTTTTGAAAATGTCGTTGTCGTGTCCTCCAGACCAAAGAAGAAAAGAACCAGCTGGACTGTTATAGGCGCAAAGTTCAAAAGCCAGCATCTGTGATGGTATAGGGGTGTATTAGTGCCCAAGGCATGGGTAACTTACACATCTGTGAAGGCACCATTAATGCTGAAAGGTACACACAGGTTTTGGAGCAATATATGTTGCCATCTAAGCAATGTCTTTTTCATGGACGCCCCTGCTTATTTCAGCAAGACAATGCCAAGCCACATTCTGCACGTGTTACAACAGCGTGACTTCATAGTAAAAGAGTGAGAGTACTAGACTGGCCTGCCTGTAGTCCAGACCTGTCCCCCATTGAAAATGTGTGGCACAATATGAAGTGTAAAATACAACAACGGAGACCCCGGACTGTTGAACAACTTAAGCTGTACATCAAACAAGAATGGAAAAGAATTCCACCCTAAAAGCTTCAAAAATTGGTCTCCTCAGTTCCCAAACGTTTACGAGTGTTGTTAAAAGGAAAGGCGATGTTACACAGTGGTAAAAATGCCCCTGTGCCAACTTTTTTGCAATGTGTTGCTGCCATCAAATTCTAAGTTGAAGATTATTTGCAAAAGAAAATAAAGTTTCGCAGTCCGAACATTAAATATCTTGTCTTTGCAGTGTATTCAATTGAATATAAATTGAAAAGGATTTGCAAATCATTGTATTCTGTTTTTATTTACGATTTACGCAACGTGCCAACTTCACTGGTTTTGGGTTTTGTATATATATTTATATATATATGTAGATAGATACATGGGCAGATGATAGATAGATAGATAGATAGATAGATAGATAGATAGATAGATAGATAGATAGATAGATAGATAGATAGATAGATAGATAGATAGATATGTATTTTGGTGCAACAACCCCTTTTCAATCCTCTTTGGCAAATATGATAATCACATTTATTGAACTAATATTTTATCTAAATATGTATCTTTAAGTGCTGTGACAAGCACTGTGGTCCTCTTATAGAAATTCAATATGTTCTTTTACATTTTTGGACATTTGATGCTCACCATCTGTAATTAATAATGCATCTGTCATAAAAATTAGGCAGTATCCAGTTAACTATCATCTCTTGTTTTTGACCATCATATTTTTAGATGCAATATGTTTAAACTATTTTCCAACCTCTCATGGTCTGTTAAACTCCCTCTGGTCTCTCACCGCATGGTTTGCAGCTGTCTGCCAGTAGTCTGCTAGAACTAAAAAATGTATTCCGTCTCTGAAGGTTCACAGTCAAGGTGTAACATCATAGGGGTGCAAATTATTATTATGACCAATAGGCAGGGATAATAAGGCTATTGGCTGCAAAACCGTGCAGAGAGAAGATGTGAAGCAAATGGCTTAATTTAGTGTGTTTGAGCCACATCTGGCAATCATGCAGTCTGTATAATTTCTCTGTTACTGTATGGCATCCCCTGCCATACCTGATAAACAGGATAAAGCAAAGGAAAGACATTATGGAGAAAAAAATCATACCTGCATCCTTTCCAGCATATCAAAGAACTCTGCAGACTGAAGCAGACAAAAAGCATGTCTTAAAAACAATAATGAAGCTTTGAATATTAGGGCATTGTTATTGTCACTTAAACATCAAGCCCTGCAATTTATATATTCAAAGATCTTGCATTTGCATAGTTTTCAAAGACTACAGCAGATCTTGCTGTCCAAAATATTGTGCTATGGTCAGCAAGATGTTCTATAACATAAAACTGCCTTTTAAAGAATGCTGAACACAAAGTGCCCCAGTAGCCTACATGGACTGATCAGAAAATCTTACTTACAAAGTAACAAACACACTTTAAAATCGCACATCTCTTCTTTCAGGCTTCCATTATTGCTTAGTGAGGGAGTGGAAAACAACATTCTGGCTGCCAGCTATGGAGGACTGTAGCTGCAAAATAAAGTGTGCATTGTAACCACATTTTTAAGACATTGCTTATTGTGTCTTTTTTTAGTTGGTTTCTGTATTTGAAAAAGTTATAAAATGTACCTGTGGATATTTATTTTTAATTTCAATCCCACTGTGACCCACATTAAAAGAGCTGTCTGTGTTTCTTTCCCAAACTACTCAAACAATGCTTGTTCTTTAATAAAAATGCTCAAATTGATCTTTGAGTCTCTACAAAACACTGACAGGGAAATTTTTTTCAATAAACACAACGGACCACCATAAAAAATGTGTTCGCTTCCACTAATAATAATGTGTTCCAGACTGAACACAATACTCTGACACTCAGAGAAATTCATTGAAATTTGAGAATAACCTATTGCAGAGAATAAGTTTTTTTATTGGTTGATACATGGAAATGAGCCCATACACCAATGGTTTATTTTTGTGTTAAAATTCAGACTTACCTTCCCACACCTGCTTAGACATCAAAGCCTCTGTCTGTGAACCACTGGATCTTACCTCCTTTCTACATGTCGCATTTTACCTATGAGTACCGAAAGCTAAAACAGGAATGTCAAGTCAAGGTTCAGCGTGAATTGCAAGTAAAGACAAAACAGGTCATTCCAGTGTGCTCATATTTATGCAAACAAATACACTTACACTCACAGACACACACTCACGCTGACACTCAAATACACACGTTCACACGCACACACTCACACACCCCACACACACCCACGCACACACGTACCCCCCACACACACAAACACACACGCAGACACACACATACCCCCCCCCCCCACACACACACACACACACATCACACACATATAGCCATAGTGCCCAACAGGAGGATCAGGATTGTCTTGTCAAAGCATTTCTCTATTTAGAAAGCATTATTAGAGGGATTGATTGGGGAAAAAAAAAAAAAAAAAAAAGGACTATTAAAACGTCCATCCAAACATGTAAAAAAAAGTTTTAAATTACTCATTTAAAAACTGGATTAGGTAAAAACTTTCTAATTGAACACTTTAAAAGCTCAATTCCTTCCTTGATTTTCATTTCAATTTCCTTTATTTTTCAGAAATGGTTTTGAAAATGCAAATTAAATTAAAACACTCATTGTTATGGTTTGCAGTGACATGCAAATGTACGTGGGGAGACCTGTTTTTTTTAATTTATTTATATTTTGTCAAGATTGATGAAATAGTACAGTTGTGAAGTTCATTTTAGTTTGTGTGATCATTATTCTGATGGTTTTCTGAATTCACTCCAAATTCTCTGTATTTGTTTCTGTTGTCTGAACTTTTACTGATGTCTAAATTTGGTTGTACTATTTTTTATTTGACGGTGTTGGTTGTTGGTGGTTATAATCTACTACATGCATTTTGGAATCTGGAATTTCCCCCTGTGGGACTAACAAAGGTTTATCTTATCTTCACAGCAAAAACTAAATCCTTTTGGGGGATTTGTTTTCTTTTTTGTCATGTCTGTCTGTTAAAGCTATGGTCTACGATTTGGAAGCTTTGTACATATTAATAACACCGTTTATAAGGCTGTTATGGTCCTATGGTCCTATCTACACAGTATAAAGACAAAAAAGAATGAAAAAAATCCATTCAGTATATCTGCTGAAAAGCTGCATATTAGCTGACCAATCAAGCCTAAGAACCTGCGACTATTAATTGGTCCGTGAGTTAGTCCATGAGTCCATCCAATCCTCGTCTCCCTCACTACGCATGCAGCAGCATCTTGCCCATGGTCCCGCCTCCTCCCTCTACCTCCGGTGAGCAGCTAGCGTTACCTACTGAACTATCATGGAGCCGGAAAAGCCTAGCGCCGAACCCGAATCCGCCTCCTCTCCCAAGACAGTCTGGCTGCAGACCACCCTTCTCCTCTCCCTCTCCCTCGTCTCCCTCACTCGCAGCACGCAGCATCTTGCCCATGGTGCCGCCTCCTCCCCTCTACCTCCGGTGAGCAGCTAGCAGCATTAGCTACTGAACTATCATGGAGCAGGAAAGCCTAGCGCCGAACCCGGGAATCCGCCTCCCTCTCCCGCGGGCCCAACGGAGCTCTGCCCGCGGGTGGAGGCCTGTTAGCGGGCTAACGGCTAACGAATAGCCTCAGCCGGCCGTCAGACCTTCAGCATCGGCCGTTTCGCCCCTGGTTGATCAGGTAATGGCTTTGTTTACTACAGTGGGAGATGTCTGCTGAATAACTCTGGTTAGTTTGTGCCTGCACGGGCTAATAACTTGTAGGGGAGCGGGTTAGCCTGTTAGCCACTAATCGTTAGCACTGTAAGCTGAGCTGGGGAGGACAGGCTGAGAAAGATTAATCCTCCCCCACACTCGGCTCTGCTCTGGCGGCGCCAAACCCGCATTGCCGCCGGTCCAGTTGAAATGGCTACTGCTGTGTGTTATAAGGGAGATGTCTGTCGTGTTTGATACTTTCAGTTGAGCTGAGCTGTTTTTGATTGAGTTTGCTGCTGATATATTGTGCTAGTCGCTCGTAGCTCAGTCCGAGGGGGCTATATGAGGCGTCACGAGCTGGGGGCGGGATCTTGGAACACGGAGGAGAGAGGTGAGGGAAGGAGGGGCAGGCTGCGGTTTCAAATCGTAGACCACAGCTTTAAGTATATGTATTCTTGTATATTCCACATGTTTCATGACTGCTAGTCGTGTTTACTTTGACGTTCACTCACCCATATCACTGTTTCAGATTTATTCTTGTTCTATCCCCTAATCTTGTGCACACTTTTTTCCTGATCGTGCCTTCCAACATCTGTGTCTCATTACCACTTAATTTAATGCCTTTTCTCGCCCTGTCTAAATGTTTGTACATCTAAGTCACATTCCAGCACTCTCTTTTGGTTCTATTACCACGTTTGTTCTGATCCTGTTTGTTCTTTGAACTTGACCTGTTATTGAAAAATATTTTTTAAACTGTCTTTGTCTGAAGTCTTGCATTTAGGTCCTCCATTTGGATTTGTTCATGACAGAACTGCTCGATGATGGACCAGACTCTGATCCTTAAAGCCCTCAAGGCGCAGGGATAGTGCATCACCCAGCAAGACAAGCAGCTTTGTTCTCTGCATCAGGGTCTGAGAGAACTGACCGAGAATCAGGTCGCTATGATGATGAGATTGGGCTGATAGGTAAATTTCTTAATGCAAACGCTGCAGAGAGTGGAGCCTGCAGCTCTTGTCTCTGACACATTTACAGGTACTTGTCCTATGAGTCATAATCAGGGATGGCAGGTTCATGCAGAACTTGTTTGAACAAGATCTCCACAGGTAGCCTGCTCAAACATGGAGAAAGGGGTGTATATTTTTACGTGAATGGTAGCATTATAGGCAAACATGAAGTCCTCAATGAATGCTGTTTCGATTTAATGAGGAGAATTTGAAGGAATGCTACCCAAGGGCCAATATAATCCTTCAGTGCCACCATTGCCCATTGGACGGTAAGGTGTGTGGGTTTTCTTTACACCAGCCAGATGCAGGAGCTCTGTTATTAGGTTGCTCTCAGTATTGGTGCCTTGGGGCCTTTTTCAAACCGCCCCCTACACACTCTCCCTACCCACTATCCACTACCCCTCCGTTTGCGCGTCCTCGTGGAGGGTCCGCCATATTAAGGGCCATCCCAAACCGATTCGCGGGGAGGGGTAGTGGGCTGGAAAACCCTCCACAAGCGAGTGTGCACGGATGCAGACTCGCTGAACACATGCAGCGCTAAATTGTGTCCGATGACAGCCATGGAGGAAGCAACATACAAATGTAAGTTCCACGCAAGTGCCTGCACAAACTCTGTTAAACTAAGACAACTATTGCATGATTGTCATCCAGATGTTTACAACTTAAGTTGTACATGTCACTGATTATGAAAGTAAGGCCTGCCCTGCATTAGTCCAGAAAAAAAAAACATTTTATTTGATTAAGTGTTTTATATTTACAATGTTTGTAACAACAACCAAATAATTCATAAAAGTGAGAGTCAAAAATGAAAGCTCTTCAGTAAGAAAAAGAATGATAAAGAATAAGTGAAATAATTTGTATTGTCCTAGGATAAAAAAGTTTTTTAAATTACCTGAGACATGTTAATTAGGCTAATTTCAGCACTGAGATACATACAGGCTGATCAAAATAGTTTTGCAGAAAGGTTCTCTGCTAATATTTCGGCCATTTCTTATTTTTATTATCTACTTGTGATTTTTTTCATAAACTCAATTTATGAAAATTTGAGTTTAGCCAAGCTGCTTTTTGCTTCTCTGACATTAAAGCATATTAAAAATTAAAACACAACATACCATCAGGGTTCAAGTTCAGTCTCAAAATATTATGAATATTATTATGCCAGGGTTCAAAATATGTTGGGAAACTTTTAATAAATTGACCTTACATTAAATTAGTCATTAAAGGATGATTTTTTGTTCAATTTCATATAATTTAATAAAGATGATTAAAATCAATATCCAGAGAGAGTTTTTACAGAATGCGTTAGCAACAAAAGTACAGAGGCTCACATTTCAGTGCTGCGTGATCAAACGTAAAAGACGCCTTAATCTCTGCGCCTTTTGGAGGATCTTATCTGCTAATGTTTCAGTCACTGGTGGATCAATGCAAAAACTGCCGCTCGTGCAAGATACCGCTTCAAAACCATGGCAACATACACTTCCTGTTGCTGACTGAGGGAGGGAAGTTTATCCCAAAGCTGTACTGCTGTAGTCCTCTTCACCTTGATGAAGTGAACTACATTCAGCTGCGAGTGTGACTCCATGATGGAGTGCACTTCATTACAGAGGGGGAGTGTGTAGGGGCTGGTTTGAAAAAGGCCCTTGGTCAGGAGGTTGCGGGTTCAAGCCCACCTTTGGCTACATGTGTCCTTGCAGACTCATAGATCCAAGTTGATCCCACTGCTGCGTCAGTGGTGTTTAAATGGACATGAAAGGGCAAGAATGTGTTAGAGATACTGATGGGAAAACTAACAGAGAAAGTCAGAACCATCATTGAGTGAATGTGAGAGTGAGTGGGTGGAAATGGGCAAGTGTGACCTGCGGTGTAAAACAGCTTTGAGTAGTCAAACACAAGAAAAGTGCTATATAAGCTCAAGTCCATTTACCATTTACAATTAGAAAAGCACTCGGAGAGCTCAGACCTCTGCCAAGCAGCACGGTTCCCTATCTCCCAATGATAAAGAATCCTTTGAACAATTCCTGGATCCAGACTTTGATCCGGATCAACACCAAAATAATAATAATAATAATAATAATAATAATAACAATAATAATAATAATAATGATAATGATAATGATAATAATAATTATAATAATAATAATAATAATAATAATAAACGTTATTTGTATAGCACCTTTAAAAACATAGGTTTACAAATTGCTTTGACAGCAGGCAGAAACATAAGATAACAAAGCACAAGAGTTTAAACACAATGAAAAAAAGGACAACCGAAAAAGGTTCATTAAAATCAAAGAACATTTAGGACATACACAAATGGCAAAATGAAACTGAGAAAGTTCCACACCTCATAAATCACTTAAACCCCAAAAGTAGGCACAACAGACCAGGCCCAGTCACTAAATACGGACACAGAGGAGGCCCCGACCCCATGGGGCTGGAGACACAACACACCAGAATACAGCAACACACAAGAGGCTGAAGACTCAAGTGTAAACTGCACCCTGGTGGTTCTGACTAACATGAAAGGGTTCTATGTCCAGTGACTCCAGCCCCCTGATTCAAAAGGCCCCCTCCATATGTCATAGGAACCCAGACAATACAGGAACACTGCCGCTAAAATTAAACCATGAGAACCAAATAAAAAAACAAAGCAATATAAAAAGACAATATAAAATAGTAGAGTTGAAAAAAGAGATAGAACAATAACACAATGACCTTAAAAGTTTTAAATAAAGAGATCAAAGGTATGACGCAAGGTCAAACAATCCGAATTAACAGTAAATAAAGACACCAGTCTATTAAAATAACAAATAAGAAGTCAATAAAAGATGAAGGAGCTAAAATGATAAGAAGAATACCATCAAATAAAAGGATAAAAAGGACTTAGACACAAGTAAAAGGAAAAGAGACTAAAACACAGAGAAAGAAGGAAAATACAAGACTAAAAAGACGACATCACATAAAAGCAGTTCTGTAAAAGTGAGTTTTTAAAAGTGACTTAAAAGAAGCAACAGACTCTGTACACCTTATCTCCTCTGGCAGGTTGTTCCAAAGTCAAGGAGCTCTGATGGAAAAAGCTCGATCACCTTTACTTATGAGCCTCGACTTTGGAATGACCAGGAGGCCTTGGCCAGAGGATCTAAGGCTGCGGGCTGGCTCATAAGGAATTTAAAGTTCTGAAATATAGCTGGGGGCTAGGCCCATGACTGATTTAAAAGTAATCAATAAAATCTTAAAATCAATTCTAAAAATGACAGGAAGCCAGAGGAGGGAGGCTAAAACTGGAGCGATGTGATACCGTCTACTAAAACCAGTTAAAAGCCTAGCTGCTGCATTCTGGACTAGTTGGAGGTGAGATAGAGATTTTTTGTTTAAACCAGGGAGGAGGGAGTTGCAGTTGTCCAGTCTGGAAAAATGAGGGCATGAATTATTTTTTCGAGGTCTTGAGGGGTGAGTATATGTTTGATTTTTGCAAATGACCACAGGTGAAAGAAACACGACTGGATGGTTTTATTGATGTGGGTGGAGAAGGTGAGATCAGAATCAAAAATGACTCCTAAATTTCTGGCTGATTGTTTGATGTTTGGTGAAAGTGTGCCAAGACTGGACTGTATGAGGGGGAAGTTGTTAATGTTAAACAGGATTATTTAGGATTTTGTATTATTCAGTTGCAGGAAATTTTCTGCCATCCAACAATTGACGTCCCTAACGCAGTCCATGACAGCAGCTAGGCCCTGTGGGTCCTCAGGTCTCAGGGGAAGGTATATCTGTGTGTTATCTGCGTAGCAGTGAAAGGAGACTTGCTGAATTATTTGGCCAAGGGGCAGCATGTAAATAGAAAATAAAATCGGACCTAAAACTGAACCCTGCGGTACACCACAGGCAACGGCAGCAGTAGAGCTGCTGTGACTGCCTATGGTGACAGCACAGGTTTGCTCTAAAAGATATGACTGAAACCAGCTAAGTGCAGTGTCCCTGATACCCACCCAGTTTTTAAGACGATCAATTAAAATGGCGTGATCAACTGTATCAAAAGCTGCACTGAGATCTAAAAGGATTCAAATTGAGCCCTCCCCTCTGTCTGCTGCTAAGAGAAGGTCATTGAATCACTTCTTCCTTTTCCCATGGTGAACATTTCCTGAAAATTGCATCAAAATCTATCCATAACTTTTTGAGTTATTTTGTTCACAGACAAACAAACTCTCCTGAAAACATAACATCCCTGGCGGAGGTAATAACATTCAAAGAGTTAAGCCTTTCTGGAAACACATGAAAACAACAACAAAATGTGAATGTCATATCAGGTCATTTTAAATTACATTTATTTTTCTTTCCTGCCTCTTACTTGCCATAATTTGGCTGGCGGCTCAGGCTGACTCTCCCACCTTGCAACAGAAGCATTTCTGACCTCAAGAGCAGCAGCAATCCTACTTATGGCACCCATCATCTCTGCATGACTGACCTGCATTTGTGCTCTCAAGCGTGAAATGTTTTACTTTAGACCTGCTAGAGCACTTCAGCTGAGGTAAACAACTCGCTATAGCTGCACATTCGCGTCTTGTGCCTTGCTGTTACTGCATATTGTTCGTGTGCTGTTGTTTGTTTTTGCTACTCAGTGTAAAGGAGACTGTCAATCTCTACGAAGTTTGCAGGAACAAGCCATCTATATGCCACACGGCTTATTGCAATTAGAGGCACAAAGTGTGTTCGGATGCCAAATTGTGGGCGTGTTAGTGCCAGCATATGATTAGAGCAAATTCTCTTGAGGATAAGCCACTATTTCTGTGCAAATGATGGCACTATTAGCAGGAGCAATCCATTCTTTGTGGGTCTGGCCCATTGTGTTCAGACTTTTTTAGCAGCCTGCTGGGCCATTTGATTGGCACAAGGGAACACAGGCAAGTTTGTTGAAATGTTTTGTGATGACCAGCATATCTACAGACCACTGTTTATTTTCTTCTTCCGACCAAATAATCCATGCATACTAACTTCATTCAGAAGTTGTGTTTCTTTCAAAGGTGCCACAGCTGACAGTGGCATTTTGTGATCCTATTAGAATTTGACATACAGTATCATCACACATCTCTTTCCATCTCTGCCCAACAGAAGTGCTAACGAGAGGGAGGATAAGGTCTTGGCCAGGGTTTGGCAAATCGTGGCCCCTGGGCTTAAACTGGCCACTGATAATTTCTGTCCCTTGCCACAATCTGGGAAATTACTTTGTTACATGTATTCCTGATTTTTCTAAAAAAACAACATTTTGACAATCAGTAACAGGTAAACGTAAAAGCCTCAGGCACAGCATGGCTGCAGAGAGCTGACGCCTTCTCCCGCTACAGCCACTCAGTGCCTCCACACCAGCCTGACAAAGATTTTTATTTCTGCAGAACAAGATAAATTATTGAAGTTACAAGTTGATCAGCGCACATTTAATTAACCAGAAGTGCTTTTATGGTGAGAGATATAAAAGAAATAAGCCAAAAACGTGCTGCCTCACGCTGAAGAAGTTGGTTCCCATAACCCATAACCTGATGCTATAGCAGCTCACCTTGAGTTAGGCCATATGAAAGTAACTCTAGCTTTATTTAAGTCTCTTGAGTAACCCACCACCAAAAAATACTACCTGGAACAAATATTTATCTGTTCATGCGCTTATTTCTGTGAGTGGCAACAAAAGTTGCCAGTGAGCACATAGCTTGTCGCTAATTCAAGGAAAACACTGTCTGCAGGTTTTCTCATAATTTACTTATTTCAAATTGTAGAATAAGGTACACTGGTGCATTTAGGTTCTCTTAGAATACTCTTCCAAACTAAATAAATTCACAGGTATTCAAGACCTGTGTCTATAGGATTTTGATACGTTACCATAAATAATTTTTTTTCTATTTGCAAGCAATCTTTCTCTGTTAACTAACATCAGTATGGAAACCCATTTCCTCAACTTAAAAAAAAGGAAATTAGGGAACTGATAATAAATAAATAAATGAATACTAAGTCAAAATTATGAGATAAAAGTCGACATTATGAGAAACCATTTGTGCATGTGCCCCACGTCCATGGATGATCCTATCGCCACATATCTTTCTCATAATTATTACTGTTATCTCATAAATTTGGACTTTTTTTCATAATAAATGACTTTTTATCTCATCATGACTTAATTACCTCAAAATTATGACTTTTTATCCCATAATTTTGACTCTTTTCTTGTAATTATGACTTCTTATTTCATAATTATGACTTTATCCCATAATTATGATTTTTTATCTCACAATTTTGACTTTTTCTCTCATAATTGTGACTTTATCTCATTATTGTGACTTTCAATCTCATAATTATGACTTTGTGATCTCATAAATATGACTCTTTTTCTCATGAACATGACTTTTTCTCAAAATTGTGTTTTTTTCTCATAATTATGCATTTTATCTCATTATTATGATTTTTTATAATTATGACTATGACTTTTTTCTCATAACTATGACTTTTCATCTCATAAGTATGACTTTGTTATTTGAGGCTCGGGCTTTGCAACAAGCCACTCTCCCCATAGCAAAGCTATGAAGAGAGTGGCTCGTGGCTTCGCACGATGGTGATGGCACCTACAGAGTTCGTTCAAACTTCAAAACGCAGCCGTACGTCTCCTCTCTTCAGAACTGAAAACCGTAAGCCTGGTTTTCAGTCAGCGAGTCCTCAAATCCCTGCGTTGGCCCAAAATCTCTGTTTAGAAGCCCAAATTCAATGAGAAATTCAAACGATCAGAGTGCGAGAGCAGTCAGTCACCACTTGAAAAAATCCCTGAAAAAATTGCGATAACAGAAAAACAGTACATCCAATCAGAATAATTTTTTCAGAAAAATGGATCTCAGACTCTTGGGCCTCAAATAAAACAAAATGTGAAGCCCTAACTCATTTTGAATTTAAATGAGAGCCAGCTGTTTCCTCCAAAGTCCATCAATCTCTCCCATAGACGTCCATTCAAACCTGGCATGAAGTCCTCATGCTGGACAGGCTGTTTGTAAATCACGATAACTCTGTCATTACTCACACTATCTTCATAAAAAATACATATTCACGATCCCAAGACCTGTCTGACGCTCACGATGTGCTTAAAATTCATGTATCTTATACGGTTTGTGAAATATAAGGCAATGTTCGACACCATTGAAGAAGCAAGAAAAAGCATTACAAATAGTCAGTGAAATTAAAACACCTGTGTGACTGCAATCTCTCTCTCCCTTTGAAGTTTGATACATTAATCTGGTGTTTGATCTCTGTGGTCTGTGTGTGTGAGTGTGTGCTTGTACTTATGATATTGGGGGCACCTCGACTTTACACTGCGCCAGTAATTGGGGACACATAGTATTAACGGGGACATTACTATAAATGTATAGTATGTGTCCCTAAATACAAAATTGTGTGCGAAGCACACATGTTTGCAAGTGTGTGTGTGTGTGAATTAAAGGCATTGAAATCTTAACAGCACGCCAACTTATAAAGTGTTTGTAGACATTAGTCTCTGTGGTCTGCGTGTGTGAGTGTGTGCTTGTACTTATGACATAGGGGGCACCTCGACTTTACACAGTATCAGTATTTGGGGATTAATGGGGACATTTACTATAATTGTATAGTATGTGTCCCTAAATACAAACATGTTTGTGATTGTGTGTTTGTGTGTGAATTATGGAGTTAGGGACCTAGTCTTCACACAGAATCTCCACCAATAAACACATAGTGTTTGCTTGTTTTTTTGGAGTGTGTGCAAAGCACGCATGTATGTTTTTGTGAGTGTGTGTTTATAAAGACTATTAGAGCTCAGTTTAAACAGGACCCCCACTCATAAAGTGCTTGGTGACATCAGTCTGTTAGGGAGGGGAAACACCAACAGGTAGATCAAGAACACAGCTCAAGGTCAGGTGCCAGTTGATGATCATCACTTAATCTAACCACACATGACTTAAACACATGAATAAAGTCTCCTGCCATCTCCAGAACTATTTCAGCATGTCATCCAGCTAAAAGGCTGCTTGAACCTGGCCTGTATAAAAAAGATGAAGCCCGGCAGGGACCCGAGCCCCACTCATGATTCCCGCGGGAATTGTCTAGTCTCATTATTATGACTTTTTATCCAATAATTATGACTTTATCTCATACATATAACTCTTTTTCCTCATAATTATGGCTTAATATGTTTTTTTATATAAGTCCTCAAATGCCTTTTTTTAAAGGGCTTCCAGACATTAGCTTGTGTTCCACTGAGGTAAAAAAAAAATGTTGATGTGCAGTTGGAGGTGCACACAAGTACTTATCATAGCCACACCTACAGCCCCCTGCCCCCCACTCTCTCTCTCACACACACACACATACGTGTTTTCATTTGGTTTGGGGACCAAGTTTCTGATCATCCCTTTCGGGGACCACCCTTTCCAAAGGTTCTACAGGTATGAAAAAAATCAGGCACAATGTTGCACAACTTTAAATCTCTGGATTTACAAAGTCATGTGCAGCTCATGCTTAGTGGGGACTCTGGAAAAATCTGGCAGACATGATTCATGGGGACTAAATTTAAATATGATTTGCATAATTTACACTAATTCCAGTGAGACTTCTGGGGACCCTGCTTAAATCACAAAGTTATTCTTTATGTAATGTATCCCTTGGTTACTGCTCTGCAATCATAACAGTGTTCACTGTAAATATGCCATATCATACAAGACAAATACAGTAATGCTTGAAATCAACCAGAATCCAGTTGAAACAAGGTGTTCCTTGACACTTTTTATTTAGTTACCTCTGGTATAGAAAAAGACTGCCAACAGTGCAGAGAAAATTGAATCCTGACATCACAGACAAACTTAAGAACAGCCTTTAAAAATGAAAACAAAAGGCTTTGTCAAATAAATAACACTCAAAACAGTTATAAAGTGCTTGGGAAACTGACTTGTGTATGCGATAGGAAATAGGAAAAAGTTTTATGAATGAGAACTTCTCAGCTAATGAAACTGAGGAATCTAGAGCGGAACTAAATCTAGAGCACAGAACAAGCCTTTGTTAATTATCCTTTCTACTTAAACTGTTTTTTCCTTTTGTAGGCTGTGATTTCTTGTAAACATAGCATTTCAAAGTGGACCTGTCTCGGTTCTTCAGAGCCTCTGGTTCAGCCTTCAAATGTTTCCCACAGTCATTCTTTGCCGGCACTTTACCAGAAATGATGAATCGCTTCATGTGTTTCTCAACACCTTTGTCCTCGCACTGCCAGGGTCTATGTGCAGGTTTATCAAAAGCAAAAAAAAAAATTTAAGACAAGACATTTAAGACAAGATAAAGATATAAATACATACATACACATATACATACATATATAAATATATACATATATATGTATATATATACATATACACATATATATGTATATCTATACATATATATATATATGTATACACATTTTTTAGTGTTATTACATCCATTTATTCATCTATCCAACCCATTCTCAGAGGAAAATTTATAGTAAATTAACATTACTTTAGGTCAGAAATCAATCCCATATATTTCAACACAATCCAACCACCTCACACCACCTTGCACATTATGTTGCACTTTTTTGCTGCATTTTTAAATATTTATCTTCTCGCAATAAAAATGTCTGGTAATATTACTGCTTCAAATTGGGCCTTGGTATTGCTCTACAATCAGACTTCACACTTCTCTGCTCAAACTTAGGAGACCAGCGTGGCAGGGACATGAAGATCATCAGCATAAAAACAGCAGGGAAACTCTTAAAAAAAGTTTCTTTAAAGAAACAGAATCTACTGGCTCCTTTGAGTGATAATGTTAGGGTGACTGTCTATATATTTTTGATTTCACAAAGTCCTGATGTTAAAGTAGAAATGTCTACAAACGGGTGAAATAAGTTAAGTGCCCACAAATCACCCAATAACAGTATGATAAATGAGTAAAGGTCTTTGCAAGTGAGTTGTAATAAGTAAAATGCTTACATCATGTAAGCATTACTTTAAATGTGTGTATCACTTTGAATAATCCCTTTTTGTCAAAATGTCTCTGACAATTGTCATAACATCCCTACAAATCACCCAATGACTTTGTTTCTGAGTAATCACTATCTGTTAAGTATGTAAGATCTCTGCAGAAAAGTTCAGTATATTGTTAAAGTGGATTGATTCTGATGAAATATTGTGGATGTACACTGCCTGGCCAAAAAAGAAGTTGCCACCTGGATTTAACTACACAAAACAATTTGTATGAGCCTGTTGGATATTTTCTGCATGGACAATTATCTTTAAGATGGCAACAAGTTATTTTACCCCAGCTGATGCAATGAGTAGCTTCACATTTCTTAAACAACCACGTCAAAGACACATCCTGTGGTTGTGGAAAAGATGTTCGTCTGTTTAAGAAGGGTCAAATCACCAGCTGCTTTGCCTTCCTTTCCCTTTAAATGGTCTCCTACAGGTTTTGTATATTTAGGAATATTTATAACCCCTAAATTCAAGCAAATATACTGTACAAAAACAAACTTTGTCCCCCTGTTTGACAAAGTGAGACAAGACTTGGAGTAATTGAACTCTTGACCACTTTCTTGGTTAGGACGTATATCCTTGGTTAAAATGAATATACTACCTCGATTACTCTGTCCAAACGATTCCAATTTTTTTTTCAAATAGGGCGGTAAAGGACCTGAACACCTGGCTTAGCTCTTTCATATGGAGCAAACGTAGACCCAAACTCAAGATGGCCATACTAATGGCACGGGCATATTCCAAGATTACAATGCCAGGATTCATGGGGCTCAAATTGAGAAAGAGTGGTTCAGAGGGTACGAGACATGCATTTTGCATCCATGACATTTTCACACATGGATTGACCACAACAGAGTCCAGCCCTTAACCTCATTGAGAATCTTAGGGATGTGCTGGAGAAAGTTTTGTGTAGTGGTCAGACTCTCCATCATCAATACCAGACCTTGGTGAAAAATTAATGCAACACTGGATGGAAAAAAAAAAATCTTGTGACATTGCAGAAGCTTGAAGAAACATTGCCACTGTGAATGCCTGCTATGATCAAAGCTAAAGGTGGTCAATGAAATATTAGAGTGTGTGTCCCTTTCTTTGGTGGTGAGTTCTTGTGGCCAGTGCAGTGTATTTTTATATGAAAATCAATCTTTAATTTGCACTGAGTATGTCTCTGACATGGGATTGACTTCATGGTCTCACATAACATCTTTAGCAGCGTTTGAGATCAAATTGTGTAAAGAGAAACTATAGAATGAGAGACTCAGGTCCCCATGAAGAGAAACAACGTATCTTTTGATATCCAGAAATCTTAATATCTCAACATATTGTTTTTCATCATCATAAAAGACTTGGTGCTAAATGAGATCAAATCACCTGGGAATCCTGCATTTAGAACTTAAATCAATTTCTGGGGAAACTATTTTCAGATGCCTGGAAACTGCTGACTGCATTTACTAACACTGAAGCAAAAATATCAAACAAGATGGTACCTGTTGCTCATGGATCTCGTTGCCCAAAGCTTTGTCCATCTGAGTTTCATCTTGGAGAGCAGGTGAGGTACTTTGTTTAGAGGTGAAAACAGTTGAAGTTTTAGGCATCTGTAAAAATGTTGGAGATAAATTTTTAGATAATAAATTTCCCTTTAAAGACAAAAAACAATCCACAGTATAACACCAAAATCATATCACCTAAAAATACACCGAGCACTTAAAACAGTTTAAACTTAAATACTGTAATTTGGTGATTTGTGTGGATTTCCTTTTAATCAGATTTTAGAGACAGATTATAAAATTAAAATTCTACTTTAAAGACAAAAATCAGTCCATGATATATCAACATAATCACACTACATTAATCAATACATTGAACTTCTCTGCAGAGCTTTCAAACACTTTACACAAAGTTTTTATGAGTGCACTGTTGTTTGGTGATTTGCTTTGATGTCCTATTGATCAGATATTAGAGATAGATTATAACATAATACATTTTAATCTGGAGAAAAAAATAGGCCTATATTATCATACAACAATCAAGATATATTGGTCAATACATAGACCTTCTCTGCAGAGCTCTCCAATACTTTACACAAAGTGTTTACTTGAACAATGTCGTTTGGTGCTTTGTGGGGACGTCGTATTAATTGTATGTTAGGGATTGATTATTAGATAATAGATTTTACTTTGAAGAGAAAAATCAGTCCACACTATCAAAACAGTATCGTACTACATTTACCATTGCTTTGAACTTCTCTGCAGAGCTCTCCAATTCTTTACACACAGTTTTTAACAGTACACTATCGTTTGGTGCTTTGTGGGGACGTGGTATTAATCGTATGTTAGGGATTGATTATTAGATAATAGATTTTACTTTGAAGAGAAAAATCAGTCCACACTATAACAACAATATTATACTACATTTATCATTGCATTGAACTTCTCTGCAGAGCTCTCCAATTCTTTACACACAGTTTTTAATAGTACACTGTCGTTTGGTGCTTTGTGGGGACGTGGTATTTATCGTATGTTAGGGATTGATTATTAGATAATAGATTTTACTTTGAAGAGAAAAATCAGTGCACACTATCACAACAGTATTGTACTACATTTATCAATAAACTGAACTAAGAGTCACGTGATCAACTGGACAAGATGGCAACTTAGGTCGTTTTCGCTCAGTCCGGCATTGCCATCTTTATCGATTATCACTGTCATAACAAACAATATTTTTGCCAACTGAATGTCTCACTAACTATAAATGTGACATGATTGATCCAAGCAAGAAATTCGAGCCAGGCCTTGCGATAAAGACGAGAGGAATGTCCGACATGGAGGCCATAGCCGAAGCTGTACTCGAGAAACAGCGCGGCTATTTAGGGTCACGCTTCGACAAACTCCAGCAGATGGGAGAAGACACAGAGGCAAAGTTGGGAGCGATTCAAGCTGAACTACTTTCCCTGGTTGAGAGTGTTAGCTCTGTTAATGTGGAGCTGGACAAAATACGGTCAGATGTGGATGACAACCGTGGGAAGCTAGTTAGCCATGATGCTACGTTGGAGTCAATGCAGGTTAGGCTAGCTGACATGGAGGATCGAAGCAGGCGCTGTAACATCCGCGCCATCGGACTACCGGAAGGGATTGAGGGGAACAACGCGATCCAGTTTCTGACGAAATCACTACCTGAGTGGTTTCCCACCCTGGGTAATATGGAGGGCGAGATTATGCGGGCTCACCGAGTGTATGCCGACAACAGAAAGAAAAACGGCCCCCGCACCCTGATTTTCAACACGCTCTGGTACACAACACGCCAACTCATCCTCCGTGCTGCAAGGAAATCTCCGCTCACGATGAATGGACGGTCGGTCCGCTTCTCACCAGATTACAGCAGCTATACTGTCAAAGGGCGACAGGCTTTCACCCAAGCCATGAACACGGCTCGAGCTAAAGGAGTGGAGTTCTTTATGCTTTATCCTGCCATACTGAAAGTTAAAGCCGCTGGAAAGGTGGAGGTTTTCCAGTCCGCGAGCGACGCCGAGGTCTTCATCAGCGCACTGCCGACGCTTCGACCCTCACCGGAGTCCTGGAATGCCGACCCGGAGCCTGGACCGTCGGGTTAAGTCGTTGGTTAATCATGTTTACTGGACTTAACTCATTCTACAATGTGCCTGGATCCCTGCGATGATTTTCACACGGAGCTCCTGCTACAGGATGGGTTTGTTTAATCACAGCTTGTCTCAGACTTTTATGCTCATCTCTCCCTTGTTGATCAGAGCTGTGTCTTCTTTAGCCAAGCTGTGTTGGCAGCCACTTTACAGCTGTTTGCTTCATACGTAATTTTACTGTTTAAATAATTGAACTCTTTTACGTTTGTAAATCCTGGTTAGGGAGTACTAAATCATTTCTTCTGGTTCTGTATTGGTTATTGAGCTTATATTTATTTGAATTTAACCAGCCATTCTAAGGACAATAAGGACAATTTTATTTGATCAGACATCATACTGTTGTTTACATTTTCTTTTCTGCATCCTATGGGTACAGTTCAGCTTTACTGTTAAGTGAAGCCCTGTTATATTGTTTCTGCACATGTTGCTCCTATTTAGTCTTACCACCTTTTGCTCACTTGCAGAAACTTTTAGTTTTCTTCTTTTGTTTGAATTTGACTGTCGGAGCACGATGTGTGGGGAATTTTATTTTGTTTGTTTCATAGCGTGATTGAGGCTATTGTCACCTTACCTGGAAGCAATTTACTCTGTCCTAATGACAGCGGTTTTGGTTATTACTATCTGCCGCGCTGAAGCTAATGTCCTTTGCAGCCCCATATCCATATTTGGTCACGGATCATTACATAAGGGTTTTATTATTTTTTCTTTTTGGCTTACTTATGTTGAATTTCATTGTTCACAAGGTTCTGGGTTGTTTGTTATTCTTAGGGCACCTACAAGGGTTGTTGGGAACTAAATTGATGTTTCTGTTTGTATCATATTCTGGGAAACAGAACTTACGTGTGGAGTTTTTGATGGCGGAGGAGATACTCACATCTTATGCTTATATATTACAGTCAGAGATACAGCTAGACTTGGATAAGTGTCAGAATTTTCTTGGTCAGTTAAATCTTCCTCAATTGTCAGCTGATTCTAGGCGACTTGATGCCCCTCTAACGTTGGAAGAACTACAGGCTGCAGCTCTTAACATGCAAAGGAACAAATCCCCAGGTTTTGATGGAATCCCTCCTGAGATTTACGTGGAATTTTGGGACAAGTTGGGACCATTACTTTTAGATATGATAATGGCATCCATAAACAAAGGCAGTTTTTCTAGAGATATCAACATTGCGCTAATATCATTATTATTAAAGAAAGACAAGGACCCTGTTGACTGTGGTAGTTATAGACCCCTCAGTTTATTAAATGCAGATCTTAAAATTTATGCAAAGCTGCTAGCTAGACACATTCAGAATCATAAGACAACATTAGTCAGCTGTGATCAGACTGGATTTATCAAGTCCAGACTAGCAGCAGACAATGTTAGACGATTACTACATATAGTCGATGCAGCAGTAGACAAAACAGCACCAGCCGTAGTGCTTTCCCTTGATGCCATGAAAGCCTTTGATAGGCTGGAGTGGTCCTTCCTATGGGCAGTTTTGGAGAAATTGGGTTTTGGGAAAAACTTTGTCCACATGGTTAAGGTACTATATTCAAACCCATCAGCTTTAGTGTTGACAGGTCAACTCTCTTCTACGCTATTCCCTGTCACAAGATCATCCCGTCAGGGTTGTCCCCTATCTCCAGCACTTTTTGCACTTTCTCTCGAACCACTTGCTCAAATGATTCGTCAGTCCCCTATTGTGTATCCTATTTCAGTCTGTGACACTTATCACCAATTGTCCTTATACGCTGACGATGTGTTAGTTTTCATGGAGAAACCAATGCAGTCTTTACCTAACTTATTGTCTATCTGTGAAGAATTTAGTTGTCTTTCAGGTTTTAAAATCAACTGGTCCAAATCTGCACTGCTCCCCCTCAATGACTCAGCTAGAAGGTTGCAATTTTCACCAGGTAATCCAGTTGTCCAGGATTTTAAGTATCTTGGAATACAAATTTTCCCATCCTTGAATCGTATTACGACATATAACTACTTAAAAACTTTAAATGATGATAGGTGGATTAATCTCCCCAACTCTCTTAGAGCTCATGTGGCCATAGTCAAAATGAATATCCTTCCTAGGATAAATTTCATCAGTTCTATGATTCCTCTTTGTCCTCCTGGGAATTACTGGAATAAAATACATGCTAGTGTCTCCAGATTCATCTGGAACAGGAAGCGCCCACGCCTCAAACTCTCCACCACACAAAGATTAGTGACCAGTGGAGGCTTATCAGTACCAAACTTTAAGTTCTATTTCTGGTCCTTTGTACTTAGACCAATTCTTGTGTGGCTTAGGGCTGATGCATTGGTGTCCTGGTGCAAGCGGGAGGAAAACTGTGTGAGACCTTGGAGACTGCAAGAGGTTCTTTTTGCTAACATATCTAATAAACAGTGCCGTTTACGCTTTGGCCCAATAGTTTCACAGCTTATACAGACATGGCGTGCAGCGGAGCTTCAGGGCAAAATCTCCTGTAATTGGCATACACTCACGCCCATCTTTAATAACCAGGGACTTTTAATAGGGGGGAGACCCATAGCATGCTCTGCCTGGAGTAACAGTAATATTCGCGCTTTGAATGATGTGTATAGCGATGCTGGTTTGTGCTCCTTTCGAGACATCAAAAATAAATTTAATTTATCTGCATACTCAGTCTTTTTCTATTTGCAACTAAGATCCTCTTTACAGGCACACGGTGCCCCAGAACATCATTCATTACCTGTTCATTCATTATATAAATTACTTAGTACTCGTGCTGTTAAGAAAGGTATAGTCTCTGTTCTTTATCATTTTCTTCTGGAGGCCTCTTTTAATGAATTACCGCTTGACAGAATATGGAGGGGAGATATTTCCAATTTTGACTCTAATTTTGACTGGTCAAAGGTTTGGGCAAATATTAAAGAAGCTTCTCGCAACCCTGATCACCATCAGATTAACTACAACTATATACATAGAACGTATCTGACCCCTCGCAAACTCCATTGTATGAAGCTCATAGCTGACCCCTCATGCAGTCTTTGCTCTATGAAGGCCCCTGGCACTTTTCTGCATATGATGTGGACCTGCCCTCCAGTATCACAGTTTTGGTTGAAGGTGGCTGGCAAACTTTCTGATTTAGTCTCAGTGACCATACCTGTAACTATACCTGTTCTTCTGCTTATTGATCTGTCTGGAATGAATATTACTAAACTTAAAAAGCGCACGGTACTAGCAGGTCTTACAGCCGCAGAGAAACTGATAGCCTTACGTTGGAAACCTCCTCATTCTCTCAACATCAGACACTGGGCACTTACTTTCCTAGATGTAATTTACTTGGAACTATCAACTGCTAGAATTAATGGTGTGGGTGAGGATTCCTTAAATAACTGGTGTGCAGCAGCTGATTCACTTAAAAATTTTATCAGGAGGTCTCCTCCCTAGCTAAACTCATATTTCTGATATTATCTTTAAATCCTTCTTTCCTAAGATTCAGTCTGGCTGAATGTCTGTGGTGCATGTATGTGGGTGTGGGTATTCTTCTCAGAGATGTCAACTGATTAATAAGTTGTGTGTATATTTGGGAGGGTAGGGGTGGAAGGGTGGTGCCCTATGTTCTTTCTTTTTACTTTTATCATTATATGTCAATCACGATGTTCAGTTGTGTATTGTTGAATTAATGAATTACATTTTGTTTGCTTTTTGGTTTTAATTTGTTAAATAAAAACATTTGATCACAAAAAAAAAATAAACTGGACTTCTCTGCAGAGCTCTCCAATTCTTTACACACAGTTTTTAATAGTGCACTGTCGTTTGGTGCTTTGTGGGGACATCGTATTAATCGTATGTTAGGGATTGATTATTAGATTACAGATTTTACTTTGAAGAGAAAAATCAGTCCACACTATCACAACAGTATTATACTACATTAATCAATAAACTGAACTTCTCTGCAGAGCTCTCCAATTCTTTACACAAGGTTTTTAATAGTACACTGTCGTTTGGTGCTTTTTGGGGACGTCACATTGATTGTATGTTAGGGACAGATTATTAGATAATAACTTCTAGTTTGAAACCAAAAATCTGTCCACACTCTGTTTGGTGGTTTGTGGGGACATCATTTTAATCAGATATTAGAGAGAGATTTTAATTTAATGAATTTTAATCTGAAAACAAGAATCAGTCCATACCATCACATTGCAATCATGCTATATTTGTCAACACATAGACCTTCTCTGCAGAGCTTTTCAATACTTTATGCACAGTTTTAACTTATACACTGTCCTTTGATGATTGATTGGGACATCGTATTAATTAGATTTTAGATACAGATTATTAGATAATAACTTTTACTTTGAAGAGAAAAATCAGCCCAGACCATCACACCACAATCATACTACATTGGTCAAAACAGTGAACTTTTCTGCAGAGCACCACAATCATACCACCAGTGGCGGCTGGCCAATAGAGGGCGCTAGGGCGCCGCCCCCCCAGTGGAGAGTGTGATATTAAATGTATTTACTTTATTTTGAAAAAATGAATATTACCAAAACTTACTAATTCAGATGTGTGATATAAATATAAATATAACATAATATATATCCATTAATATATAAAGTAATTAATTTCATTAATGTAAAACAAAAGTAAGCCTTCTCGTCTCTGCCTCCGTGTCTCAGGGGCGATAGAAAAAGCGCCCCTGAGACAGTGACGACTAGCCAATAAGCGACTGTTGCTAGAGCAAGATAAGCGCATATCAACGTGAATTTGGCCAATCAGCGTCGTTGAAAATAATCTCCAAAGGGCGCTTTTTGAATCGCCCCTCGGGTTTATTCGGGTTTATTCGGCTCGTGTCGGCGTGCCGGTGTGCTGAATTAACTGGTGACTGTCCAGGCAGATGTCAAGGGGGCGGGCTTTTGAGGGACCCTTTTGTTTACTATCAAAACGCCTCCCGTTATTACATTATACTCAAAAATGATCTCTTTACACCTATTTATTTACTTATGGTGAAAGTGACTTGACAACATTTGCGTGACAATGAAAGATTGTGAAGACTTACAGACTTATTTGACTGCGTAAATATATGGAAGGTAATATATAGGTAACTATCTTAGATGCCTGATGAAGATGTCAAACTTTTGACAGTGAGTCCACTTGTGAAGGCCCCGAAACCCGCATTTTACCGTCACTTCGGTGTATCAACAAACAATTCGTTCATGTTCAGCGTATAACGGAGTCTGGAGGACTTGAAAACAGGTAAAGAGAAGTAGGTTTTTTATGTGGAGGAAAAGAAATGTGGACAATAAGACACCTGTTGACCTTACTAATTACTGTGTATGAAGTTATTTTTAATTTACACATGCACACATGTTCCCCTTACTAATTATTGTGTATAAAGTCATTTTTAATTTACACATGCACACGTGTTCCCCTTATTAATTATTGTGTATAAAGTTATTTTTAATTTACACATGCACACATGTTCCCCTTAATAATGTCTGTGTACAAAGTTATTTTTAATTTTATACATGCACACATGTTCCCCTTACTAATTATTGTGTATAAAGTTATTTTTAATTTACACATGCACACGTGTTCCCCTTACTAATTATTGTGTATAAAGTTATTTTTAATTTACACATGCACACGTGTTCCCCTTATTAATTATTGTGTACAAAGTTAGTTTTAATTTACAAATGCACACATGTTCCCCTTACTAATTATTGTGTATAAAGTTATTTTTAATTTACACATGCACACATGTTCCCCTTACTAATTATTGTGTATAGAGTTATTTTTAATTTACACATGCACACATGTTCCCCTTATTAATTATTGTGTATAGAGTTATTTTTAATTTACACATGCACACATGTTCCCCTTATTAATTATTGTGTACAAAGTTATTTTTAATTTACACATGCACGCATGTTCCCCTAATTAATTATTGTGTATAAAGTTATTTTTAATTTACACATGCACGCATGTTCCCCTTACTAATTATTGTGTATAGAGTTATTTTTAATTTACACATGCACACATGTTCCCCTTATTAATTATTGTGTACAAAGTTATTTTTAATTTACACATGCACGCATGTTCCCCTAATTAATTATTGTGTATAAAGTTATTTTTAATTTACACATGCACGCATGTTCCCCTTACTAATTATTGTGTATAGAGTTATTTTTAATTTACACATGCACACATGTTCCCCTTATTAATTATTGTGTACAAAGTTATTTTTAATTTACACATGCACGCATGTTCCCCTTATTAATTATTGTGTATAAAGTTATTTTTAATTTACACATGCACGCATGTTCCCCTTACTAATTATTGTGTATAGAGTTATTTTTAATTTACACATGCACACATGTTCCCCTTATTAATTATTGTGTATAAAGTTATTTTTAATTTACACATACACACTTGTTCCCCTTACTAATTATTGTGTATAAAGTTATTTTTAATTTACACATGCACACATGTTCCCCTCATTAATTATTGTGTACAAAGTTATTTTTAATTTACACATGCACACATGTTCCCCTTACTAATTATTGTGTATAAAGTTATTTTTAATTTACACATGCACACGTGTTCCCCTTATTAATTATTGTGTATAAAGTCATTTTTAATTTACACATGCACAGGTGTTCACCTTACTAATTATTGTGTATAAAGTCATTTTTAATTTACACATGCACAGGTGTTCCCCTTACTAATTATTGTGTATAAAGTCATTTTTAATTTACACATGCACACGTGTTCCCCTTACTAATTATTGTGTATAAAGTCATTTTTAATTTACACATGCACACATGTTCCCCTTACTAATTATTGTGTATAAAGTTATTTTTAATTTACACGTGCACAGGTGTTCCCCTTATTAATTATTGTGTATAAAGTCATTTTTAATTTACACATGCACACGTGTTCCCCTTACTAATTATTGTGTATAAAGTCATTTTTAATTTACACATGCACATGTTCCCCTTACTAATTATTGTGTATAAAGTCATTTTTAATTTACACATGCACACGTGTTCCCCTTACTAATGTCTGTGTACAAAGTCATTTTTAATTTACACATGCACACATGTTCCCCTTATTAATTATTGTGTATAAAGTCATTTTTAATTTACACATGCACAGGTGTTCCCCTTACTAATTATTGTGTATAAAGTCATTTTTAATTTACACATGCACACGTGTTCCCCTTACTAATTATTGTGTATAAAGTCATTTTTAATTTACACATGCACAGGTGTTCCCCTTACTAATTATTGTGTATAAAGTCATTTTTAATTTACACATGCACACGTGTTCCCCTTACTAATGTCTGTGTACAAAGTCATTTTTAATTTACACATGCACACATGTTCCCCTTATTAATTATTGTGTATAAAGTCATTTTTAATTTACACATGCACAGGTGTTCCCCTTACTAATTATTGTGTATAAAGTCATTTTTAATTTACACATGCACACGTGTTCCCCTTACTAATTATTGTGTATAAAGTCATTTTTAATTTACACATGCACACGTGTTCCCCTTACTAATTATTGTGTATAAAGTCATTTTTAATTTACACATGCACACATGTTCCCCTTATTAATTATTGTGTATAAAGTCATTTTTAATTTACACATGCACACATGTTCCCCTTACTAATTATTGTGTATAAAGTCATTTTTAATTTACACATGCACACGTGTTCCCCTTACTAATTATTGTGTATAAAGTCATTTTTAATTTACACATGCACACGTGTTCCCCTTACTAATGTCTGTGTACAAAGTCATTTTTAATTTACACATGCACACATGTTCCCCTTATTAATTATTGTGTATAAAGTCATTTTTAATTTACACATGCACACGTGTTCCCCTTACTAATTATTGTGTATAAAGTCATTTTTAATTTACACATGCACAGGTGTTCCCCTTACTAATTATTGTGTATAAAGTCATTTTTAATTTACACATGCACACGTGTTCCCCTTACTAATTATTGTGTATAAAGTCATTTTTAATTTACACATGCACAGGTGTTCCCCTTACTAATTATTGTGTATAAAGTCATTTTTAATTTACACATGCACACGTGTTCCCCTTACTAATTATTGTGTATAAAGTTATTTTTAATTTACACATGCACACATGTTCCCCTTAATAATGTCTGTGTACAAAGTTATTTTTAATTTTATACATGCACACATGTTCCCCTTACTAATTATTGTGTATAAAGTTATTTTTAATTTACACATGCACACGTGTTCCCCTTACTAATTATTGTGTATAAAGTTATTTTTAATTTACACATGCACACGTGTTCCCCTTATTAATTATTGTGTACAAAGTTAGTTTTAATTTACAAATGCACACATGTTCCCCTTACTAATTATTGTGTATAAAGTTATTTTTAATTTACACATGCACACATGTTCCCCTTATTAATTATTGTGTATAGAGTTATTTTTAATTTACACATGCACACATGTTCCCCTTATTAATTATTGTGTATAGAGTTATTTTTAATTTACACATGCACACATGTTCCCCTTATTAATTATTGTGTACAAAGTTATTTTTAATTTACACATGCATGTTCCCTAATTAATTATTGTGTATAAAGTTATTTTTAATTTACACATGCACGCATGTTCCCCTTACTAATTATTGTGTATAGAGTTATTTTTAATTTACACATGCACACATGTTCCCCTTATTAATTATTGTGTACAAAGTTATTTTTAATTTACACATGCACGCATGTTCCCCTTATTAATTATTGTGTATAAAGTTATTTTTAATTTACACATGCACGCATGTTCCCCTTACTAATTATTGTGTATAGAGTTATTTTTAATTTACACATGCACACATGTTCCCCTTATTAATTATTGTGTACAAAGTTATTTTTAATTTACACATGCACGCATGTTCCCCTTATTAATTATTGTGTATAAAGTTATTTTTAATTTACACATGCACGCATGTTCCCCTTACTAATTATTGTGTATAGAGTTATTTTTAATTTACACATGCACACATGTTCCCCTTATTAATTATTGTGTATAAAGTTATTTTTAATTTACACATACACACTTGTTCCCCTTACTAATTATTGTGTATAAAGTTATTTTTAATTTACACATGCACACATGTTCCCCTCATTAATTATTGTGTACAAAGTTATTTTTAATTTACACATGCACACATGTTCCCCTTACTAATTATTGTGTATAAAGTTATTTTTAATTTACACATGCACACGTGTTCCCCTTATTAATTATTGTGTATAAAGTCATTTTTAATTTACACATGCACAGGTGTTCACCTTACTAATTATTGTGTATAAAGTCATTTTTAATTTACACATGCACAGGTGTTCCCCTTACTAATTATTGTGTATAAAGTCATTTTTAATTTACACATGCACACGTGTTCCCCTTACTAATTATTGTGTATAAAGTCATTTTTAATTTACACATGCACACATGTTCCCCTTATTAATTATTGTGTATAAAGTTATTTTTAATTTACACATGCACAGGTGTTCCCCTTACTAATTATTGTGTATAAAGTCATTTTTAATTTACACATGCACACGTGTTCCCCTTACTAATTATTGTGTATAAAGTCATTTTTAATTTACACATGCACACGTGTTCCCCTTACTAATTATTGTGTATAAAGTCATTTTTAATTTACACATGCACACGTGTTCCCCTTACTAATGTCTGTGTACAAAGTCATTTTTAATTTACACATGCACACATGTTCCCCTTATTAATTATTGTGTATAAAGTCATTTTTAATTTACACATGCACAGGTGTTCCCCTTACTAATTATTGTGTATAAAGTCATTTTTAATTTACACATGCACAGGTGTTCCCCTTACTAATTATTGTGTATAAAGTCATTTTTAATTTACACATGCACACGTGTTCCCCTTACTAATTATTGTGTATAAAGTCATTTTTAATTTACACATGCACAGGTGTTCCCCTTACTAATTATTGTGTATAAAGTCATTTTTAATTTACACATGCACAGGTGTTCCCCTTACTAATTATTGTGTATAAAGTCATTTTTAATTTACACATGCACAGGTGTTCCCCTTACTAATTATTGTGTATAAAGTCATTTTTAATTTACACATGCACACATGTTCCCCTTATTAATTATTGTGTATAAAGTTATTTTTAATTTACACATGCACACATGTTCCCCTTACTAATTATTGTGTATAAAGTCATTTTTAATTTACACATGCACACGTGTTCCCCTTACTAATTATTGTGTATAAAGTCATTTTTAATTTACACATGCACACGTGTTCCCCTTACTAATGTCTGTGTACAAAGTCATTTTTAATTTACACATGCACACATGTTCCCCTTATTAATTATTGTGTATAAAGTCATTTTTAATTTACACATGCACAGGTGTTCCCCTTACTAATTATTGTGTATAAAGTCATTTTTAATTTACACATGCACACGTGTTCCCCTTACTAATTATTGTGTATAAAGTCATTTTTAATTTACACATGCACACGTGTTCCCCTTACTAATTATTGTGTATAAAGTCATTTTTAATTTACACATGCACACATGTTCCCCTTATTAATTATTGTGTATAAAGTCATTTTTAATTTACACATGCACACGTGTTCCCCTTACTAATTATTGTGTATAAAGTCATTTTTAATTTACACATGCACACGTGTTCCCCTTACTAATTATTGTGTATAAAGTCATTTTTAATTTACACATGCACACGTGTTCCCCTTACTAATGTCTGTGTACAAAGTCATTTTTAATTTACACATGCACACATGTTCCCCTTATTAATTATTGTGTATAAAGTCATTTTTAATTTACACATGCACACGTGTTCCCCTTACTAATTATTGTGTATAAAGTCATTTTTAATTTACACATGCACAGGTGTTCCCCTTACTAATTATTGTGTATAAAGTCATTTTTAATTTACACATGCACACGTGTTCCCCTTACTAATTATTGTGTATAAAGTCATTTTTAATTTACACATGCACAGGTGTTCCCCTTACTAATTATTGTGTATAAAGTCATTTTTAATTTACACATGCACACGTGTTCCCCTTACTAATTATTGTGTATAAAGTCATTTTTAATTTACACATGCACACATGTTCCCCTTATTAATTATTGTGTATAAAGTTATTTTTAATTTACACATGCACACGTGTTCCCCTTACTAATTATTGTGTATAAAGTCATTTTTAATTTACACATGCACACATGTTCCCCTTACTAATTATTGTGTATAAAGTCATTTTTAATTTACACATGCACACATGTTCCCCTTACTAATTATTGTGTATAAAGTTATTTTTAATTTACACATGCACACATGTTCCCCTTATTAATTATTGTGTATAAAGTCATTTTTAATTTACACATGCACACATGTTCCCCTTACTAATGTCTGTGTACAAAGTTATTTTTAATTTACACATGCACACGTGTTCCCCTTACTAATTATTGTGTATAAAGTTATTTTTAATTTACACATGCACACATGTTCCCCTTATTAATTATTGTGTATAAAGTCATTTTTAATTTACACATGCACACATGTTCCCCTTATTAATTATTGTGTATAAAGTTATTTTTAATTTACACATGCACACGTGTTCCCCTTACTAATTATTGTGTATAAAGTCATTTTTAATTTACACATGCACAGGTGTTCCCCTTACTAATAATTGTGTATAAAGTCATTTTTAATTTACACATGCACACGTGTTCCCCTTACTAATTATTGTGTATAAAGTCATTTTTAATTTACACATGCACAGGTGTTCCCCTTACTAATTATTGTGTACAAAGTTATTTTTAATTTACACATGCACACGTGTTCCCCTTACTAATTATTGTGTATAAAGTCATTTTTAATTTACACATGCACAGGTGTTCCCCTTACTAATAATTGTGTATAAAGTCATTTTTAATTTACACATGCACACATGTTCCCCTTACTAATTATTGTGTATAAAGTTATTTTTAATTTACGTCTTCCCCTTACTAATTATTGTGTATAAAGTCATTTTTAATTTACACATGCACACGTGTTCCCCTTACTAATTATTGTGTATAAAGTCATTTTTAATTTACACATGCACACATGTTCCCCTTATTAATTATTGTGTATAAAGTCATTTTTAATTTACACATGCACACGTGTTCCCCTTACTAATTATTGTGTATAAAGTCATTTTTAATTTACACATGCACACATGTTCCCCTTACTAATTATTGTGTATACAGTTATTTTTAATTTACATATGCACACATGTTCCCCTTACTAATGTCTGTGTACAAAGTTATTTTTAATTTACACATGCACACATGTTCCCCTTACTAATTATTGTGTATAAAGTCATTTTTAATTTACACATGCACACGTGTTCCCCTTACTAATTATTGTGTATAAAGTTATTTTTAATTTACACATGCACACATGTTCCCCTTACTAATTATTGTGTATAAAGTCATTTTTAATTTACACATGCACACATGTTCCCCTTATTAATTATTGTGTATAAAGTTATTTTTAATTTACACATGCACACGTGTTCCCCTTACTAATTATTGTGTATAAAGTTATTTTTAATTTACACATGCACACATGTTCCCCTTACTAATGTCTGTGTACAAAGTTATTTTTAATTTACACATGCACACATGTTCCCCTTATTAATTATTGTGTATAAAGTTATTTTTAATTTACACATGCACACGTGTTCCCCTTACTAATTATTGTGTATAAAGTTATTTTTAATTTACACATGCACACATGTTCCCCTTACTAATGTCTGTGTACAAAGTTATTTTTAATTTACACATGCACACGTGTTCCCCTTACTAATTATTGTGTATAAAGTCATTTTTAATTTACACATGCACACATGTTCCCCTTACTAATTATTGTGTATAAAGTTATTTTTAATTTACACATGCACACGTGTTCCCCTTACTAATTATTGTGTATAAAGTCATTTTTAATTTACACATGCACACGTGTTCCCCTTACTAATTATTGTGTATAAAGTCATTTTTAATTTACACATGCACACATGTTCCCCTTACTAATTATTGTGTATAAAGTCATTTTTAATTTACACATGCACAGGTGTTCCCCTTACTAATTATTGTGTATAAAGTCATTTTTAATTTACACATGCACACATGTTCCCCTTACTAATTATTGTGTATACAGTTATTTTTAATTTACACATGCACACATGTTCCCCTTACTAATGTCTGTGTACAAAGTTATTTTTAATTTACACATGCACACATGTTCCCCTTACTAATTATTGTGTATAAAGTCATTTTTAATTTACACATGCACACGTGTTCCCCTTACTAATTATTGTGTACAAAGTTATTTTTAATTTACACATGCACACATGTTCCCCTTACTAATTATTGTGTATAAAGTTATTTTTAATTTACACATGCACACATGTTCCCCTTACTAATTATTCTGTATAAAGTCATTTTTAATTTACACATGCACATGTTCCCCTTACTAATTATTGTGTATAAAGTCATTTTTAATTTACACATGCACAGGTGTTCCCCTTACTAATTATTGTGTATAAAGTCATTTTTAATTTACACATGCACACGTGTTCCCCTTACTAATTATTGTGTATAAAGTCATTTTTAATTTACACATGCACACGTGTTCCCCTTACTAATTATTGTGTATAGTCATTTTTAATTTACACATGCACACGTGTTCCCTTACTAATTATTGTGTATAAAGTCATTTTAATTTACACATGCACACGTGTTCCCCTTACTAATTATTGTGTATAAAGTCATTTTTAATTTACACATGCACACGTGTTCCCCTTACTAATTATTGTGTATAGTCATTTTTAATTTACACATGCACACATGTTCCCCTTACTAATTATTGTGTATAAAGTTATTTTTAATTTACACATGCACACATGTTCCCCTTACTAATGTCTGTGTACAAAGTTATTTTTAATTTACACATGCACACGTGTTCCCCTTACTAATTATTGTGTATAAAGTCATTTTTAATTTACACATGCACAGGTGTTCCCCTTACTAATTATTGTGTATAAAGTCATTTTTAATTTACACATGCACAGGTGTTCCCCTTACTAATTATTGTGTATAAAGTCATTTTTAATTTACACATGCACACGTGTTCCCCTTACTAATTATTGTGTATAAAGTCATTTTTAATTTACACATGCACACGTGTTCCCCTTACTAATTATTGTGTATAAAGTCATTTTTAATTTACACATGCACACGTGTTCCCCTTACTAATTATTGTGTATAAAGTCATTTTAATTTACACATGCACACGTGTTCCCCTTACTAATTATTGTGTATAAAGTCATTTTTAATTTACACATGCACACGTGTTCCTTACTAATTATTGTGTATAGTCATTTTAATTTACACATGCACACATGTTCCTTACTAATTATTGTGTATAAAGTTATTTTTAATTTACACATGCACACATGTTCCCCTTACTAATGTCTGTGTACAAAGTTATTTTTAATTTACACATGCACACGTGTTCCCCTTACTAATTATTGTGTATAAAGTCATTTTTAATTTACACATGCACAGGTGTTCCCCTTACTAATTATTGTGTATAAAGTCATTTTTAATTTACACATGCACACATGTTCCCCTTGCTAATTATTGTGTATAAAGTTATTTTTAATTTACACATGCACAGGTGTTCCCCTTACTAATTATTGTGTATAAAGTCATTTTTAATTTACACATGCACACATGTTCCCCTTACTAATTATTGTGTATAAAGTCATTTTTAATTTACACATGCACAGGTGTTCCCCTTACTAATTATTGTGTATAAAGTTATTTTTAATTTACACATGCACACATGTTCCCCTTACTAATTATTGTGTATAAAGTTATTTTTAATTTACACATGCACACGTGTTCCCCTTACTAATGTCTGTGTACAAAGTTATTTTTAATTTACACATGCACACGTGTTCCCCTTACTAATTATTGTGTATAAAGTCATTTTTAATTTACACATGCACAGGTGTTCCCCTTACTAATTATTGTGTATAAAGTCATTTTTAATTTACACATGCACACGTGTTCCCCTTACTAATTATTGTGTATAAAGTCATTTTTAATTTACACATGCACAGGTGTTCCCCTTACTAATTATTGTGTATAAAGTCATTTTTAATTTACACATGCACACATGTTCCCCTTACTAATTATTGTGTATAAAGTCATTTTTAATTTACACATGCACAGGTGTTCCCCTTACTAATTATTGTGTATAAAGTTATTTTTAATTTACACATGCACACATGTTCCCCTTACTAATTATTGTGTATAAAGTTATTTTTAATTTACACATGCACACGTGTTCCCCTTACTAATGTCTGTGTACAAAGTTATTTTTAATTTACACATGCACACGTGTTCCCCTTACTTATTATTGTGTATAAAGTCATTTTTAATTTACACATGCACAGGTGTTCCCCTTACTAATTATTGTGTATAAAGTCATTTTTAATTTACACATGCACACGTGTTCCCCTTACTAATTATTGTGTATAAAGTCATTTTTAATTTACACATGCACACATGTTCCCCTTATTAATTATTGTGTATAAAGTCATTTTTAATTTACACATGCACACGTGTTCCCCTTACTAATGTCTGTGTACAAAGTTATTTTTAATTTACACATGCACACGTGTTCCCCTTACTAATTATTGTGTATAAAGTCATTTTTAATTTACACATGCACAGGTGTTCCCCTTACTAATTATTGTGTACAAAGTTATTTTTAATTTACACATGCACACATGTTCCCCTTATTAATTATTGTGTATAAAGTTATTTTTAATTTACACATGCACACATGTTCCCCTTATTAATTATTGTGTATAAAGTCATTTTTAATTTACACATGCACACATGTTCCCCTTATTAATTATTGTGTATAAAGTTATTTTTAATTTAGACATGCACACGTGTTCCCCTTACTAATTATTGTGTATAAAGTCATTTTTAATTTACACATGCACACATGTTCCCCTTACTAATTATTGTGTATAAAGTTATTTTTAATTTACACATGCACACATGTTCCCCTTATTAATTATTGTGTATAAAGTCATTTTTAATTTACACATGCACACATGTTCCCCTTATTAATTATTGTGTATAAAGTCATTTTTAATTTACACATGCACACGTGTTCCCCTTACTAATTATTGTGTATAAAGTTATTTTTAATTTACACATGCACACATGTTCCCCTTATTAATTATTGTGTATAAAGTCATTTTTAATTTACACATGCACACATGTTCCCCTTATTAATTATTGTGTATAAAGTTATTTTTAATTTACACATGCACACGTGTTCCCCTTACTAATTATTGTGTATAAAGTTATTTTTAATTTACACATGCACACATGTTCCCCTTACTAATTATTGTGTATAAAGTCATTTTTAATTTACACATGCACAGGTGTTCCCCTTACTAATAATTGTGTATAAAGTCATTTTAATTTACACATGCACACATGTTCCCTTACTAATTATTGTGTATAAAGTTATTTTTAATTTACGTCTTCCCCTTACTAATTATTGTGTATAAAGTCATTTTTAATTTACACATGCACACGTGTTCCCCTTACTAATTATTGTGTATAAAGTCATTTTTAATTTACACATGCACACATGTTCCCCTTACTAATTATTGTGTATACAGTTATTTTTAATTTACACATGCACACATGTTCCCCTTACTAATGTCTGTGTACAAAGTTATTTTTAATTTACACATGCACACATGTTCCCCTTACTAATTATTGTGTATAAAGTCATTTTTAATTTACACATGCACACGTGTTCCCCTTACTAATTATTGTGTATAAAGTTATTTTTAATTTACACATGCACACATGTTCCCCTTACTAATTATTGTGTATAAAGTTATTTTTAATTTACACATGCACACCTGTTCCCCTTACTAATTATTGTGTATAAAGTCATTTTTAATTTACACATGCACAGGTGTTCCCCTTACTAATTATTGTGTATAAAGTCATTTTTAATTTACACGTGCACACATGTTCCCCTTACTAATTATTGTGTATAAAGTCATTTTTAATTTACACGTGCACACATGTTCCCCTTACTAATTATTGTGTATAAAGTCATTTTTAATTTACACGTGCACACGTGTTCCCCTTACTAATTATTGTGTATAAAGTCATTTTTAATTTACACATGCACACGTGTTCCCCTTACTAATTATTGTGTATAAAGTCATTTTTAATTTACACATGCACACGTGTTCCCCTTATTAATTATTGTGTATAAAGTCATTTTTAATTTACACATGCACACGTGTTCCCCTTACTAATTATTGTGTATAAAGTCATTTTTAATTTACACATGCACACGTTCCCCTTACTAATTATTGTGTATAAAGTCATCTTTTATTTACACATGCACATGTTCTTATTAATTATTGTGTATAAAGTCATTTTTAATTTACACATGCACACGTTCCCCTTACTAATTATTGTGTATAAAGTCATTTTTAATTTACACATGCACACGTTCCCCTTACTAATTATTGTGTATAAAGTCATTTTTAATTTACACATGCACACGTGTTCCCCTTATTAATTATTGTGTATAAAGTCATTTTTAATTTACACATGCACACGTGTTCCCCTTACTAATTATTGTGTATAAAGTCATTTTTAATTTACACATGCACACGTGTTCCCCTTATTAATTATTGTGTATAAAGTCATTTTTAATTTACACATGCACACGTTCCCCTTACTAATTATTGTGTATAAAGTCATTTTTAATTTACACATGCACACGTTCCCCTTACTAATTATTGTGTATAAAGTCATTTTTAATTTACACATGCACACGTGTTCCCCTTACTAATTATTGTGTATAAA
This sequence comes from Scarus forsteni, assembly GCA_036419115.1. Lineage (NCBI taxonomy): Eukaryota > Metazoa > Chordata > Actinopteri > Labriformes > Labridae > Scarus > Scarus forsteni. The sequence goes on from JAZDUH010000428.1 coordinate 509,801, forward strand.
GTCATTTTTAATTTACACATGCACACGTGTTCCCCTTTCTAATTATTGTGTATAAAGTCATTTTTAATTTACACATGCACACGTGTTCCCCTTTCTAATTATTGTGTATAAAGTCATTTTTAATTTACACATGCACACGTGTTCCCCTTACTAATTATTGTGTATAAAGTCATTTTAATTTACACATGCACACATGTTCCCTTATTAATTATTGTGTATAAAGTTATTTTAATTTACACATGCACACATGTTCCCCTTACTAATTATTGTGTATAAAGTCATTTTTAATTTACACATGCACACATGTTCCCTTATTAATTATTGTGTATAAAGTTATTTTTAATTTACACATGCACACATGTTCTTTATTAATTATTGTGTATAAAGTTATTTTAATTTACACATGCACACATGTTGCCCTTAAAATGTCTGTGTACAAAGTTATTTTTAATTTACACATGCACACATGTTCCCCTTATTAATTATTGTGTATAAAGTCATTTTAATTTACATGTGCACACATGTTCCCCTTACTAATTATTGTGTATAAAGTTATTTTTAATTTACACATGCACACATGTTCCCTTACTAAAATGTCTGTGTATAAAGTTATTTTTAATTTACACATGCACACATGTTCCCCTTACTAATTATTGTGTATAAAGTTATTTTTAATTTACACATGCACACATGTTCCCCTTACTAATTATTGTGTATAAAGTTATTTTTAATTTACACATGCACACATGTTCCCCTTACTAATTATTGTGTATAAAGTCATTTTTAATTTACACATGCACACATGTTCCCCTTACTAATGTCTGTGTACAAAGTTATTTTTAATTTACACATGCACACATGTTCCCCTTACTTATTATTGTGTATAAAGTCATTTTTAATTTACACATGCACATGTTCTTTACTAATGTCTGTGTACAAAGTTATTTTTAATTTACACATGCACACATGTTCCCCTTACTAATTATTGTGTATAAAGTCATTTTTAATTTACACATGCACACATGTTCCCCTTACTAATTATTGTGTATAAAGTCATTTTTAATTTACACATGCACACATGTTCCCCTTACTAATTATTGTGTATAAAGTTATTTTTAATTTACACATGCACACATGTTCCCCTTACTAATTATTGTGTATAAAGTCATTTTTAATTTACACATGCACACGTGTTCCCCTTACTAATTATTGTGTATAAAGTCATTTTTAATTTACACATGCACACGTGTTCCCCTTACTAATTATTGTGTATAAAGTCATTTTTAATTTACACATGCACACATGTTCCCCTTACTAATTATTGTGTATAAAGTTATTTTTAATTTACACATGCACACGTGTTCCCCTTACTAATTATTGTGTATAAAGTCATTTTTAATTTACACATGCACACATGTTCCCCTTACTAATTATTGTGTATAAAGTCATTTTTAATTTACACATGCACACATGTTCCCTTACTAATTATTGTGTATAAAGTCATTTTTAATTTACACATGCACACGTGTTCTTACTAATTATTGTGTATAAAGTTATTTTTAATTTACACATGCACATGTTCCCCTTACTAATTATTGTGTATAAAGTTATTTTTAATTTACACATGCACACATGTTCCCCTTACTAATGTCTGTGTACAAAGTTATTTTTAATTTACACATGCACACGTGTTCCCCTTACTAATTATTGTGTATAAAGTTATTTTTAATTTACACATGCACACGTGTTCCCCTTACTAATTATTGTGTATAAAGTTATTTTTAATTTACACATGCACACATGTTCCCCTTACTAATGTCTGTGTACAAAGTTATTTTTTAATTTACACATGCACACGTGTTCCCCTTATTAATTATTGTGTATAAAGTTATTTTAATTTACACATGCACACGTGTTCCCCTTATTAATTATTGTGTATAGAGTTATTTTTAATTTACACATGCACACATGTTCCCCTTACTAATTATTGTGTATAGAGTTATTTTTAATTTACACATGCACACATGTTCCCCTTACTAATTATTGTGTATAAAGTTATTTTTAATTTACACATGCACACGTGTTCCCCTTACTAATTATTGTGTATAGAGTTATTTTTAATTTACACATGCACACGTGTTCCCCTTACTAATGTCTGTGTACAAAGTTATTTTTAATTTAGACATGCACACGTGTTCCCCTTACTAATTATTGTGTATAGAGTTATTTTTAATTTACACATGCACACGTGTTCCCCTTACTAATGTCTGTGTACAAAGTTATTTTTAATTTAGACATGCACAGGTGTTCCCCTTACTAATTATTGTGTATAGAGTTATTTTTAATTTACACATGCACACATGTTCCCCTTACTAATTATTGTGTATAAAGTTATTTTTAATTTACACATGCACACATGTTCCCCTTATTAATTATTGTGTAAAAAGTTATTTTTAATTTACACATGCACAGGTGTTCCCCTTACTAATTATTGTGTATAAAGTCATTTTTAATTTACACATGCACACATGTTCCCCTTATTAATTATTGTGTATAAAGTTATTTTTAATTTACACATGCACAGGTGTTCCCCTTACTAATTATTGTGTATAAAGTCATTTTTAATTTACACATGCACACATGTTCCCCTTACTAATTATTGTGTATAGAGTTATTTTTAATTTACACATGCACACGTGTTCCCCTTACTAATGTCTGTGTACAAAGTTATTTTTAATTTAGACATGCACACGTGTTCCCCTTACTAATTATTGTGTATAAAGTCATTTTTAATTTACACATGCACACATGTTCCCCTTATTAATTATTGTGTATAAAGTTATTTTTAATTTACACATGCACACATGTTCCCCTTACTAATTATTGTGTATAAAGTTATTTTTAATTTACACATGCACACATGTTCCCCTTACTAATTATTGTGTATAAAGTTATTTTTAATTTACACATGCACACATGTTCCCCTTACTAATTATTGTGTATATAGTTATTTTTTAATTTACACATGCACACATGTTCCCCTTACTAATTATTGTGTATAAAGTTATTTTTAATTTACACATGCACACGTGTTCCCCTTACTAATTATTGTGTATAAAGTTATTTTTAATTTACACATGCACACATGTTCCCCTTACTAATGTCTGTGTACAAAGTTATTTTTAATTTACACATGCACACGTGTTCCCCTTACTAATTATTGTGTATAAAGTTATTTTTAATTTACACATGCACACATGTTCCCCTTACTAATTATTGTGTATAAAGTCATTTTTAATTTACACATGCACACATGTTCCCCTTACTAATTATTGTGTATAAAGTCATTTTTAATTTACACATGCACACGTGTTCCCCTTATTAATTATTGTGTATAAAGTCATTTTTAATTTACACATGCACACATGTTCCCCTTACTAATTATTGTGTATAAAGTCATTTGTAATTTACACATGCACACATGTTCCCCTTACTAATTATTGTGTATAAAGTCATTTGTAATTTACACATGCACACATGTTCCCCTTACTAATTATTGTGTATAAAGTCATTTGTAATTTACACATGCACACATGTTCCCCTTACTAATTATTGTGTATAAAGTTATTTTTAATTTACACATGCACACGTTCCCCTTACTAATTATTGTGTATAAAGTTATTTTTAATTTACACATGCACACGTGTTCCCCTTACTAATGTCTGTGTACAGTTATTTTTAATTTACACATGCACACATGTTCCCCTTACTAATTATTGTGTATAAAGTCATTTGTAATTTACACATGCACACATGTTCCCCTTACTAATTATTGTGTATAAAGTTATTTTTAATTTACACATGCACACATGTTCCCCTTACTAATGTCTGTGTACAAAGTTATTTTTAATTTACACATGCACACATGTTCCCCTTACTAATTATTGTGTATAAAGTTATTTTTAATTTACACATGCACACATGTTCCCCTTACTAATTATTGTGTATAAAGTTATTTTTAATTTACACATGCACACATGTTCCCCTTACTAATTATTGTGTATAAAGTTATTTTTAATTTACACATGCACACATGTTCCCCTTACTAATGTCTGTGTATAAAGTTATTTTTAATTTACACATGCACACATGTTCCCCTTACTAATTATTGTGTATAAAGTCATTTTTAATTTACACATGCACACATGTTCCCCTTATTAATTATTGTGTATAAAGTTATTTTTAATTTACACATGCACACATGTTCCCCTTACTAATTATTGTGTATAAAGTTATTTTTAATTTACACATGCACACATGTTCCCCTTACTTATGTCTGTGTACAAAGTTATTTTTAATTTACACATGCACACATGTTCCCCTTACTAATTATTGTGTATAAAGTTATTTTTAATTTACACATGCACACATGTTCCCCTTACTAATTATTGTGTATAAAGTTATTTTTAATTTACACATGCACACATGTTCCCCTTACTAATTATTGTGTATAAAGTTATTTTTAATTTACACATGCACACATGTTCCCCTTACTAATGTCTGTGTACAAAGTTATTTTTAATTTACACATGCACACATGTTCCTTACTAATTATTGTGTATAAAGTCATTTTTAATTTACACATGCACACATGTTCCCCTTATTAATTATTGTGTATAAAGTTATTTTTAATTTACACATGCACACATGTTCCCCTTATTAATTATTGTGTATAAAGTTATTTTTAATTTACACATGCACACATGTTCCCCTTACTAATTATGTCTGTGTACAAAGTTATTTTTAATTTACACATGCACACATGTTCCCCTTACTAATTATTGTGTATAAAGTTATTTTTAATTTACACATGCACACATGTTCCCCTTACTAATTATTGTGTATAAAGTCATTTTTAATTTACACATGCACACGTGTTCCCCTTACTAATGTCTGTGTATAAAGTTATTTTTAATTTACACATGCACACATGTTCCCCTTACTTATTATTGTGTATAAAGTCATTTTTAATTTACACATGCACACATGTTCCCCTTACTAATGTCTGTGTACAAAGTTATTTTTAATTTACACATGCACACATGTTCCCCTTACTAATTATTGTGTATAAAGTCATTTTTAATTTACACATGCACACATGTTCCCCTTACTAATTATTGTGTATAAAGTTATTTTTAATTTACACATGCACACATGTTCCCTTATTAATTATTGTGTATAAAGTTATTTTTAATTTACACATGCACACATGTTCCCCTTACTAATTATTGTGTATAAAGTTATTTTTAATTTACACATGCACACATGTTCCCCTTACTAATTATTGTGTATAAAGTTATTTTTAATTTACACATGCACACTTACTAATTATTGTGTATAAAGTTATTTTTAATTTACACATGCACACGTGTTCCCCTTACTAATGTCTGTGTACAGTTATTTTTAATTTACACATGCACACATGTTCCCCTTACTAATTATTGTGTATAAAGTTATTTTTAATTTACACATGCACACATGTTCCCCTTACTAATTATTTTGTATAAAGTTATTTTTAATTTACACATGCACACGTGTTCCCCTTACTAATTATTGTGTATAAAGTTATTTTTAATTTACACATGCACACATGTTCCCCTTACTCATTTCTTTCTATGTAGGTTATGTAAGCTTTTCAGCAGTATATGGTTGACCATTTGTATGTAATTATGTGTGTGTGTGTCTGATTTGTGTGTGCATCATTCTTTAATCTGTTATTTTTATTTGGAATCAATAATAACACTTTTATGAAGCACTGGTATCCTGTAGTTTGTGTCGAATCGTAGTGGGATGGTCGTTAAAAACTTAGTGCTGCACAGTACAGCCCCACCAAGAATATTTTTCACCAGCCGCCACTGCATACCACATTAATTAGTATAACTTCTCTGCAGAGGTTTTGAATACTGTACTCTACTCACATTTTTTATTTTAACACTGCTGTTGGGTGATTGTTTAGTGTCCCATTAATCAGCTATTTAAGTTAGATTATGATATAATACATTTTTTAAGACAAAAATCTGTCTACACTATCATACCACAATTTTCCCATATCAAACAATACACTGAACTTTTCTGCAGAGTTTAATACTTCACAAACTATTTTTACTTAAATTCTGGTATTGGGTGATTTGTGGAGCTGTCGGGACAATTTGTCAATCAGGGGCATTATGACATGAAGATAAAGGGCTCTAATTTCGTAGACCAGGCGCAGACACAGGCGCAGACACAGGCGCACCTGCCCTGCGCCGGCCTGCTGATGAATGCTTTTAGTAACATTAAAACTAACAAGTCAAACATGATTGTACCTGTTGGTCAGGGTTTTCTGAGCCTGAAGCTTTGTCCAACTGGGTCTTATCCATGACAGAGTGTGAAGAACCTTGTTCAGAAGTAACTCCAGTTGCTGTGGGCGTCTGCTTTAACAAAACATATATGTTACACCATAGTCATACCACATTAATCAATACACTGAGGTTATTATAGAGATTTTAAATACTTCACACACAGTTTTTACTTGAAAGTGTTGTTAGGTGATTTGCGGGAACTATTATCAATCAGAGACACTTTGACATGAAGATAAGGGCTCTTTGAATTGAATAACTCATAAAAAAAAAACTTTCTATGGCCAAAGTGCCACATAAATTATATTTACTTAACATTAATTATAAAAAGTTGATTGGTAATTTGTGGGAAATTTGTAAGTAATTATTTTAATTGTCCCTTTCTGTGTAATATTTAGAGTTTTTGAGGGTGCAAAATACCCATCTATGTACCAGAGGCATGAATCAGTTTCTGGCAAGCAAAATAAGTTTTACTCATGTCTAAGGGGTAATAAGTACTGATTTGAGTCAAAATCATGCTAATGATACTATTCTGTGTAATATTTAGAGGTTGTTTTTTTGGGGGTATCCATCTATGTACATACTGGAGGCATGAATCAGTTTTGGCAA